>JACXGK010004284.1:0-17684 GCA_016801125.1 Novumbra hubbsi | reverse complement strand
ACCTAACCTAGGCCCTAACCCTAACCCAAACCCTGGACCTAACTTTGGCCCTAACCCAAACCCTGGCCTGCTTTCTGGTTCCTGCCTAGCAGGGGAGAGGCCCTGGCCCCCTGGAGTTTGGCTCTCATTCCCTACCCCCCTCACCCCCACCCTCAGCCTCCCCCACCTCCCTCCCAGCATCTGGAACCAATCAGCATAAACAATGAAGTTCTCCAAGCCGAAACTTACATCTCTCACTCTCTCTAAACCCATGGTTATTGGATACCATGTGGTCACTTACTCTACACTAACAAACCCAAAGACCCTTTCCTTTTTGGCTTTATAGTGCCCTACGTTTTATTGGTGCCTGTAGGGTCTGGTCAAACAAAGTGCACCATTTAGGAAATAGGGTGCCATCTGGGACAAAATATTTTTCTGGAAGGCCAGATAACTGATGGACTGACATAAAACCAGAGGAAGGCCAGATAACTGATAGACTGACATAAACCCAGAAGAAGGCCATATAACTGATGGACTGACATAAACACAGAGGAAGGCCAGATATCTGATGGATTGACACAGACCTAAACTACATCTTGTCTTTTTGTGTTGTGTAGCTCTCAGAGCATTGTGCCCCTCTTTACTCCTAGACACCCTCCCCCTGTAGTTCCCAACCAGGTAGTTCCCAACCAGGTAGTTCCCAACCAGGTAGTTCCCATCCAAGTAGTTCCAAACCAGGTAGTTCCCATCCAGGTAGTTCCCAACCAGGTAGTTCCCAACCAGGTAGTTCCCATCCAAGTAGTTCCCAACCAGGTAGTTCCCATCCAGGTAGTTCCCAACCAGGTAGTTCCCAACCAGGTAGTTCCAATCGAGGTAGTTCCCATCCAAGTAGTTTCCAACCAGGTAGCTCCCAACCAGGTAGTTCCCATCCAAGTAGTTCCCAACCAGGTAGTTCCCAACCAGGTAGTTCCCATCCAAGTAGTTCCCAACCAGGTATTTCCCAACCAGGTAGTTCCCATCCAAGTAGTTCCCAACCAGGTAGTTCCCAACCAGGTAGTTCCCATCCAGGTAGTTCCCAACCAGGTAGTTCCCAACCAGGTAGTTCCAAACCAGGTAGTTCCCAACCTAGTACAGGCCATATGATTATAATAAAAACCTATTATAAGGTAGATTTCTAAAACAATGTTGAAGCTAGTGAGTTTGAGTAACCAAAACGTTCCATTACTGAGTAAAGTTTTGGGCATTTAACTGAAACAGATTACTTTTAGGAAGGAACCTAGCCAATCCTAAACCAGCATACAACATGTAATATAAAACGTTCGCATTCCAACCAGACAGAAGTCTTCCTGTTTTGTCACGACCATGCAGCTGTTCTTACTGTGCTGTTAGTGCTAAAGTTAACATGACCGATCTGCACAAACCTTGTTACTAGTAGACTTTATAGCAACTGTTCCTAATGGAAATACACTAATGACTCATATATATATATATATATGTATATATATATATACAATATATACATATATATATAGTATATATACTTTAACAAATGCGGTAAACACGCAAACACAATGTGAGTGGCTCTTCATTCCCAGCAATTTGAAGCAATGTTGTGTCCTGTTTTTTATACAATGGCATTTCCCCAACTCTCCGATAGATGTTACTGCTCTCCAGAGGAGTCGGTTTCTCTTAACATACAGTATACTCCCTCCCTCCTTCACTTTTGTTCAAAATATTACATGTTCTGTAAAACCCTCTTTTCAATATGAGTGGGATTATATATTGGACAGGGTGGCGTCCCAAATGGCTCCCTGTTCCCTATTTAGTGCACTACATTCAACCGGCGCACATTGAGATGAATGGTGAACACACATTTATAGCAAACAGTAGGGAATTATAGACTACAACATTGATTGCATTTCTGTTTGTCTGGATTACAATGTCTGTCGGTACTAATATCACTCCATGAGCACCATTTAGTCTGGGATAGAAATACAAATGCTTTTTAATAAAGCTGCTATGAGACATGGTACCCTGAGTCGCTGTACGTCGCCCGGTTTCTCACGACAGTACAATACACTTCCCTCTGACAACACGTGGGAGGAAAACCAAGCGTTGATCACTGCCTCAGTGCTTCATGAGCCAAGGACGGTCTCTCAAAGGGAGTCAACGATAGCTATAACACACGCCGCCTGGGCCCACGGTCCGACAGGCCTCTGCCTTTTGGCCCCGCTGCTGGTGATGGCTTGTACAGCTGTGGGATAGCGTCACATTTCAGAGGGGCTGAATGAGAGAGGCAGGTGTGCTGGCAAGCAAAATAGTCCAAGCTTATTTAAAAAAAAAAAACAGGAGAGCAAGTGAGATTCAAGACAGAGATTACCGCAATTTAATGGCTAAGGCATCCAGCACAAAAAAAGACTGAAGTGCAAAAAAACATGACCTCCCCAAGATTGTTTCAAAACAAGGCAGACGTATCGAGGTTCAAGAGTTATCGAAACTTTCTGTGTGAGGTCTAGATGAAATGTCATTTTTACAACCTGGCAGACGTGAAGTCAATAATTCTGTTTCCTGGATGAACAGTTGTATCTGTTTTCATGACCAGACAGTGATTCTGTTTCCTGGCCAGCTTCCTGTCACAGCAGAAATGCTTTTAAAAAAATATGTGAAAAAATGTTTTATTATTAAAATAAATGCTTGCAGCAATGTGAGCAACAAACAGATCATTTTAGGGATACAGTTCCATCATTTCATAAACATCATTCCATTTTATTGACTTATCATTGTGTCATTTTGCACATTAATGTAATGTCTATATCCTACTACGGTATACTACTGTCCTGCATTCCATTTCTGTTCTTGCTCGTTTTGGGGCTTCTGGTTGGATGCAAACAGCATTTTGTGGTACTGTACTTGAACCGTTCAATAACAATAAAGTTGAATCGAATCTAATTAGGGAGTTCCATAAGGATTAGGGTTAGAGTTCCATAAGGGTCAGGGTTAGAGTTCCATAAGGGTCAGGGTTAGAGTTCCATAAGGGTCAGGGTTAGAGTTCCATAAGGGTCAGGGTTAAAGTTCCAAAAATGATAGGCTTAGAGTCCCTTAAGGGTTAGAGTTCCATAAGGGTTAGAGATCCATAAAGATGAGGGTTAGAGTTCCTTAAGGGTTAGGGTTAAAGTTTCATAAGGGTTAGAGTACCATAAGGGTTAGGGTTAGAGTTCCATAAAGAATAGGGTTGGGGTTAGAGTTCCATAAGAGTTAGGGTAAGAGTTCCTTAAGGGTTAGGGTTAGAGTTCCATAAGGGTTAGGGTAAGAGTTCCATAAGGGTTAGGGTTAGAGTTCCATAAGGGTTAGGGTTAGAGTTCCAGTAAAATAGGGTTAGAGTTCTATAAGGGTTAGGGTTAGAGTTCTATAAGAGTTAGGGTTAGAGTTCCATAAAGAATAGGGTTAGGGTTAGAGTTCCATAAAGAATAGGGTTAGGGTTACAGTTACATAATGAATAGGGTTAGAGTTCCATAAGGGTTAGGGTTAGAGTTCCATTAGGGTTAGGGTTAGAGTTCCAAAAAGAATAGGCTTAGAGTCCCTTAAGGGTTAGAGTTCCATAAGGGTTAGAGATCCATAAAGATGAGGGATAGGGTTAGAGTTCCTTAAGGGTTAGGGTTAGAGTTCCATAAAGAATAGGGTTAGGGTTAGAGTTCCATAAGAGTTAGGCTGAGAGTTCCATAAGGGTTAGGGTTAGAGTTCCATAAGGGTTAGGGTTAGAATTCCATAAAGAATAGGGTTAGGGTTAGAGTTCCATAAGGGTTAGAGTTAGAGTTCCATATGGGTTAGAGTTAAAGTTCCATAAGGGTTAGGGTTAGAGTTCCATAAGGGTTAGGGTTAGAGTTACATAAGAGTTAGGCTAAGAGTTCCATAAGGGTTTGGGTTAGAGTTCCATAAGGATTCTGTGAGGTTTTGGCTGCGGTGCCTCTAGGCGCCTCTGCATTGACTGTTTGTGCCTTTGTAGCCTCTGTTACTGACAGTTTTGCGTTAGTTGTTTTTTCCCTTTTAAGTGTTAAAAAGCTAAAATAAAGAATGAATTTCGCAACAGCACTTGTGTCTTACCTCCTGGCCAAATTGTGACAGGTTCATACTTCTTCATGCTGGCCCAACATGGAAATTAAATCTTCAACCCGGGCATTTTTAGAGCTCTATGGGACCCAACTGGAACAAGGCAGGAAACCTGTGAGGTTGTAGATGGCACCGTTGTTTCTCTAAGGAGGTTGAGTCCATAGGCCAAAGATAAGCCTCAGCTAAGAAGATGTTAATTCTTGTTTTTCTTTTCTGCTCCCCTCTTCACTTTGTTGTAGTGGATTGTGTAGTAGATGGTTGCAGACTACCACTGACAGGACATTGGAGAAAGGTCTATGAGTCATACATTCCACAAAACGAGAATCTTGGAAGCAACACAGCTGGGTGGACAACTAGATTCAGCCGCTAGCCGTTGTTTGTCGAAGCGGGTGGTCAGGGGGGCCAGAAAAATACAGTTATAAAATTAATAAAAATGTGACTACAACTAAGCCCTGAAAATAATTATTTTAAACCTTAACTAAACCAATGCGCCAACACATATTGTGTTATTTTATTTGTAAGAATACTTATTGTGAAAGTACATATTTCCTAAATCAAAGAAAGTTTTAACAGAGTTACTAGTTGACAGTCTTTTGGTTAAAAATAATCTGTGGTGAAAGCTGAGCAGAGGACAAAGGATGTTGCCACAGGAGCAGTGGGATTTAAACCAATGCTGCATCACAACCTAAACCGGAGGCAATGGCCTTCGCCACTGGACCAACCGAGACCACAGCCAGAACTATCTGGCTACTCACTAACCCTGTCCTTGTCTGGAAGACATTCCTTCCATCAATATACGTTAACTTCACAGCTGAATACTACTATTGGTTATCTCAGAGACATGCTTCTGCAACACATTCCTATGTCTCCTCTATTATCCCTGCTCTGAGACAGTTTCTCCAGCCAATGGCAGCAGACACTGTTATAACCCCCAAGATAAGACGTCTATCAGCCACAATGACAGAGGGTTGAAAGCACCCAGAAACAGACACAATCAACCCCAAGTGCTGCTGGGGAATCCCAGGCTGTGCATTCGACTGTGACATGGATGGTTGTGTTGAAGGAAAAGCACAGCTCAAGAGAAACATGTAGCCGTTCATTACTTATTGTGGTATTACTATAACATCACAATTATTCCTAGAGACAATGTTTAGAATAACGCTGTTACGCAGATACTGCAACCATTCGGAATAATCACATATTTTGATTTGATAGGAGCTTGCCTGAGTTGTGTTTTTAATTATTCGCGGTGCTTTAAAGCTACTTACCCACTGCCGGCAAAGGCCTCTCCAGAGGGAGGCAAACTTCAAAGCAACAAGAAACCAGACCTTCTGTTTAACCCCGGTAATTGTCCGTGGATCCACAGTCCTACGTCATTAATCACACATGTCATGTCTGTTGCATTCCAACAATATTAAAGCTGCACGGACAATAATACAAATGATATAAGTAGCCTTCAATTATTTCTCAGCTTTATTTGTCATTTTCAAAAATAACTGTTCGTTTCCTTGCTCTCACGGTGTCTGTAGTCCAAAACATCTGTCTTACTGATTTTGCATTTTTATTTCCCTTCCTTCTAACGGACGTCTGTTGGCCTGAATCTGAGAGGCTGGGAGTCAAAGCACTGTGATGACAATACCTCTGTCATGTATACAACACTGTGATGACTACACCTCTGTCATGTATACAACACTGTGATGACAACACCTCTGTCATGTGTACAACACCGTGATGACTACACCTCTGTCATGTATACAACACTGTGATGACAACACCTCTGTCATGTGTACAACACTGTGATGACAACACCTCTGTCCTGTATACAACACTGTGATGACTACACCTCTGTCATGTATACAACACTGTGATGACAACACCTCTGTCCTGTATACAACACTGTGATGACTACACCTCTGTCATGTATACAACACTGTGATGACTACACCTCTGTCATGTATACAACACTGTGATGACTACACCACTGTCCTGTATACAACACTGTGATGACTACACCTCTGTCATGTATACAACACTGTGATGACTACACCACTGTCCTGTATACAACACTGTGATGACTACACCTCTGTCATGTATACAACACTGTGATGACTACACCTCTGTCCTGTATACAACACTGTGACGACTACACCTCTGTCCTGTATACAACACTGTGATTACAAACCTCTGTCATGTAAACAACACTGTGACGACTACACCTCTGTCATGTATACAACACTGTGATTACAAACCGCTGTCATGTAAACACCACTGTGATGACTACCCCTCTGTCATGTATACAACACTGTGATTACAAACCGCTGTCATGTCAACACCACTGTGATGACTACACCTCTGTCATGTATACCACACTGTGGGTACTACAGCTCTGTCATGTATGCAACACTGTAATACACACACAGATTACTTAATGACTAAGGCTAGGCAGCTAACCTGGGTTTGTGTACAATTTGACAAAATGTCAAATACTTTCTTAACACCTGATTGGGCATGCCTGTTCCACAGAAACCAACAGGACAGCAACAAGCCCACCCATTCAGCAGTCAGGACGTCCGGGGCAAATAATAGTAAGTACCTGAATGAATTTGAACCCAGCCCACTCCCTTCTCCAACTTGGTGACTCAACTCTTCTGGGCTGTAAAACACAATAGACCCCATGTACAGAGCCCATGCTCTGACCTCATGCCCAGACCCCATGTCCTGACCCCATATTCCAGACTCTATTCACTTCACTGTCACACCGTTCACAGGCTTAACTGGATAAAGGGTCATGGAGGACTGTGGGTGTGGCCTTGGTGAGGGGCGGGTGGTGAGTGAGTGACAGGAAGGAGGGGGGCGCTGATGTGGTCATGACACATGTATCAGATCACGTGACACATCAGCTGAATTCTACAGTACAATCAGCGATTACTCTGTAGAATTGGATGCGTCTCGTATTTTAGAAGATCAAGGAAGCATTTAAGGGTTAAACGTTCTGCACAATTCTTTCAGATTTTCTGTCGATTCTTTCTGATCTTCTGATCTCTGTCTGTCAATCATGAGTGATTTTAGCTCTGAGGTTGCAGACAAGCAGTCACGCAACCAATCCTTACACTCCACCTGAACACACCGCAAATACCACAGGCACATTCCAAACAATAAAAGCAGTTTGTTCATTTGCTGAAGCTGTGGAGCTTTCTTGAGAAATCAAAAGAGTTGGTTTCAAATGCACCCAATTCCACAGGCGGTTCTTGGTACCGGGCTGGGAAAGTACTCATCCAGTCATCGGGTCTGGGTTTCACTGCTTTGAGTTTCTCCAACACATGATCAAATCTGATTTCATTGTCCTACAACACAGCCGAACTAAAAAAACGTTTTAAAAAAAGAACACAAATAAAAGAATCCAAGCCAGGCCAGATAAATGTTTCCAGACCCTGTGGCACATTTAAAGGGGTGTGACTCTGCTACAAGAGAATCATAAATATTTCAGAGTAATCCCTTGACATCTTTACAGTCCCTTGGATGTAAGACGTATCCAACTCTTAGAATCGTGTAAATACTACAAAAACATGTGTTGACCAGTCCGATGGATATCATGCATTGTATATCTTTGTTGTTCATTGAAGGGATAGTTCAACCAAAGTACAAAATAATTTTAGCTTTGCAAAGGCAGTCTGTTGACTAGGTTTTAAGGAAGACTTTGATTTAGTTTTCCATTGCTAACATTTTAGACTTTGTCTTGGTAACGTTATTTGAATTTTAGTGCATCATGTTTAAATCATCCTAAAATTGTGAAGCTCATTAGGCTCTTATAAATTATTTGCAATGTGATAAAGGACCATGTTTTATAGTGGTCTATACCATGGCACGATTCTGAGATTATGTTCAGTTTAGTTTACATGTAATTGAATAGGAATTACTTTTCAGTGTGCATTTAGGAGCACTATGGCAACTGACCATCCCAATCTTTATGCACCATAAAGATTAGGCTCATCAAAAAGAGGGTCAAGGATGAGGAAGCAGGTCGTTACCTTTGGTGGATGACTATATTTGACAAGAGCACTACAGCCTTAACTAGTGCCCTTAACAGGGAATAGGGTGCCATTTAATAAGAAGACATCATCCATTTCCTCTTTGCTTCTTCCTCTATGGTTTAACTGACATTATTTCCCTCCCTTTCTCCCCCCGAGTAACCCAGTCAGCTTTAGAAGACAATCCCAGAAAAGGATTGTCTTCCTGTCTGGTGTCACAACATCACTGATCAGGGCCAAAAGACATAACGCAAATGTTTATTTAATTTTTTCTCATTTGTTTTTGTTTTGTGTATGTTTATCAAATTGAGTTACAAACCTATCAGCCAAAAAATATAATTCGGTTTTAAATAAAGAAATAAATATTTGTTTTACATGTTGTTAGGTTCTCTAATGATTAGCCAAAATGTGGCCAGGCAAATTCTACTGAATTAAAGTAATTTCAAGGTTTTACTGGATGATGAAATGACGTGGGGGAAACCGCTTTTCTCTGTTTGTGTATCCTTCCACTCCAATTCATGTAGATGTTAGTGTCCGTACACTGTCCCTTTACACTGTCCCTTAGTCATTTACACTGTCCCTTTACACTGTCCCTTAGTCATTTACACTGTCCCTTTACACTGTCCCTTAGTCCTTTACACTGTCCCTTTAGCCTCCTGAGGTTCTCCCTTTAACCCCTCGCCTCACAGGTCCACCGGGAGCTGGAGAGGACCAACCATATATCTAAGCGTTGCATCAGAGGAGGTTACCGTGGGTCAACTTCCACAAGGCATGAAAACGAAGCAAGGAAGCACTTACAACCAAATATCATCATAAATTACCTATGAGGTGTGTGTGTTATGCTCCTTGTGTGTGTGTGTTATGCTCCTTGTGTGTGTGTATTATGCTCCTTATGTGTGTGTGTTATGCTCCTTGTGTGTGTGTGTTATGCACCTTGGTGTGTGTGTGTTATGCTCCTTGTGTGTGTGTGTTATGCTCCTTGTGTGTGTGTGTTATGCTCCTTGTGTGTGTGTGTTATGCTCCTTGTGTGTGTGTGTTATGCTCCTTGTGTGTGTGTATTATGCTCCTTATGTGTGTGTGTTATGCTCCTTGTGTGTGTGTGTTATGCTCCTTGTGTGTGTGTGTTATGCTCCTTGTGTGTGTGTGTTATGCACCTTGGTGTGTGTGTTATGCTCCTTATGTGTGTGTGTTATGCTCCTTGTGTGTGTGTGTTATGATCCTTGGTGTGTGTGTGCTTGTGTGTATTATGATCCTTGGTGTGTGTGTGTGCGTGTGTGTACATGCAAGAGTGAGTCAACTCATCTGTTTTGGGTTTTACTAACAAACCGGAAACCATTTTTTAGACACATTATTGCCTTTTTTATTGCAGCTCTTCAGAATTTTATTATGACTTTAAACTTTAATAATCAATGTTGAAACTTTTAGTTAGTGCTTGAAAAGTTTTTTAGGAGATTCTTATTAAGTGTGCAGTGTAAAGACGCTCCCTACAGCTCCATCCAATTAGGTGTGTAGTGTAAAGATGCTCCCTACAGTTCCATCTGATTTAGTGTGTAGTGCTAAAGATGCTCCCTACAGCTCCATCTGATTCAGTGTGTAGTGTAAAGATGCTTCCTGAAGTTCCATCTGATTTAATGTGTAGTGTAAAGATGCTTCCTGAAGTTCCATCTGATTCAGTGTGTAGTGTAAAGATGCTCCCTACAGCTCCATCTGATTTAGTGTGTAGTGTAAAGATGCTCACTACAGCTCCACCTGAAGCTCCAGTAAATCCTGTGTCGCTGCCTCACTCACCTCCAGACTACAACCTCAATGTAACACGATCCATCATAACGACTGAATTCTGCCCCACGTCTGCTTTATCTAATGTACTATTTGGGAACCTTATTTTACCAAGGAAATTGCCAGAGATCACATTATGTGGCGCTGCAGTAATGTACACATGGAATGATGCTGCAGTAATGTACACATGGAATGATGCTGCAGTAATGTACACATAGAATGATGCTGCAGTAATGTACACATGGAATGATGCTGCAGTAATGTACACATATAATTATGCTGCGGTAATGTACTCATAGAGTGGTGCTGCGGTAAGGTACTCATGGAGTGGTACTGCGGTAAGGTACTCATGGAGTGGTTCTGGGGGAATGTACTCATGGAGTGGTGCTGCGGTAAGGTACTCATGGAGTGGTGCTGCGGTAAGGTACTCACGGAGTGGTGCTGCGGTAAGGTACTCACAGAGTGGGGCTGCGGTAATGTACTCACGGAGTGGTTCTGGGAGAATGTACTCACAGAGTGGTGCTGCGGTAATGCACTAATGGAGTGGTGCTGCGGTAAGGTACAAATGGAGTGGGGCTGTGGTAATGTACTCACGGAGTGGTTCTGGGGGAATGTACTCACAGAGTGGTGCTGCGGTAATGTACTCATGGAGTGGTGCTGCGGTAAGGTACTCATAGAGTGGTGCTGCGGTAAGGTACTCACTGAGTGGTACTGGGGTAATGTACTCATGGAGTGATGCTGCGTTAATGTACTCATGGAGTGGTGCTGCGTTAATGTACTCATGGAGTAGCGCTGAACTACAATGGAGTCACACTCACAGCTCGACGGGGGCCAGGCGAGCATGAAGTCTGGCTCACAGATGGAATCTTACACATGGTTCTCATCACCATTCAATGCTACAACTAACTGATGGGAGGCACTGCATAACTGATGGGAGGCACTGCATAACTGATGGGAGGCACTGCATAACTGATGGGAGGCACTGCATAACTGATAGGAGGCACTGCATAACTGATGGGAGGCACTGCATAACTGATGGGAGGCACTGCATAACTGATAGGAGGCACTGCATAACTGATGGGAGGCACTGCAGTATCTCCATCTCCTCCATAATTAATGAGGTCCACGTTTAGACTTCACACGTAGTATTCAGAGAGAGTGTGGCCTAAAGGGATGATTTGCTTCCTATCCAGGGAAGTGAGCCTACGACACTTTGGATTCTATTTTGTTTCTTGTTTTGAGAAGAGGAGTATATGCCAACAGGGTCATGAGCATACTCTAGTGTGTATCTACTGTAGTGTGTGTTTAGTATAGTGTGTATCTACTGTAGTGTGTGTTTAATATAGTGGTATCTACTGTAGTGTGTGTTTAATATAGTATGTATCTACTGTAGTGGGTGTTTAATATAGTGTGTATCTACTGTAGTGTGTGTTTAATATAGTGTGTATCAACTGTAGTGTGTGTTTCATATAGTGTGTATCTACTGTAGTGTGTGTTTAATATAGTATGTATCTACTGTAGTGTGTGTTTAATATAGTGTGTATCCACAGTGGAATATATCTCCTGTAGTGTGTATCCACAGTGGAATATATATACTGTAGTGTGTATCCACAGTGGAATATATCTCCTGTAGTGTGTATCCACTGTGGAATATATCTACTGTAGTGTGTATCCACTGTGGAATATATCTACTGTAGTGTGTATCCACTGTGGAATATATCTACTGTAGTGTGTATCCACTGTGGTGTGTATGTAGTGAAAATATTAATACTGGCATCTCTGCATTTCTCCAGACCTCTAAGCAGGGTTGACCGCAGTGTTTATTTGTTCTACTCTAATTGCATTGTGATCTGGACACCCGATGGTTGGAATGAACTACCAGGTAACCAATAGGAAGCACACCTCGCTGGGTCAGAGATCACCACGTCGCTGGGTCAGAGATGACCACGTCGCTGGGTCAGAGATGACCACCCCTGCCTTACAGGCTGAATTCTTGTCCATTGACCAAACCATTTCACTGTAGCGTTGTATCTCCACACTAACTTACTCACGTAAGAACGCATGATAAAATGCACACATGCAACAAGGGAGACCAGGGTCTGTATCTACTGTATCTAATAAATCCTAGTGATGTCTTACGCTGACGGGAAGTTGTTTCAGCGAGGCAGCACAACACAGCTCACCTGGGGACAGTCCTTGATGTAGTGTCCCTTGTTGAAGCAGAGATGGCATAGGTAGTTGGGGGGAGGACGCTTGCTGGGTTTGCGTGGCTCAGAGGAAAGGGAGAGATCAGAGAAGTGGTCCGTGAGAGAGCTCAGGCCATCCACGATGTTGTTCAGAGACCCGTACAGAGAGGAGCTTTCGTACAATTTGTTGTTCAAAGCCTGTGGGTAGAAAACAGTGTGTCAAACACAGTGACATTTATGTGAATTGAACCCGACAATTTTGCAGATAGGTGAAATAATGTGCTTTATTTAACCCATGTGATGGCATTGAGGGACATATCATGTTGTTCAGATTAAACTGTTAAAACAGAAGCTGCAGTACGACACTGGCTTGACAGGTTTGACCCGTGATTAGTGGTGAAATGGTCTGAAAGAAACACACTGATCCACGGCCTTGGAGGGATCATTTAGCGGGTCTGTCTGGGCTTTGTGTGATGTCCTCTTCCCTTCTCACTCTGAACAACAGAAGTGGACATTATCTAACGCTTCCAGACGTGTTAGGCAGAAAGTGTCCACATTTCCTTGGAAGAACAGAATGCCTTTTGTCGATGATATTCCTTTCAGATTACCCCAATTGGGACGGCACAATCAGAACCATTGTGTCCGAGGCCCGGAGAGAACAGCCAACTGCAGTACCAGTACCACAGAGAAAGTGTCAAAACAGACAGGCCATGGAAACGGAGTGGTTCCTCTGGTTGGGTTGCTGTGTCACGGCATGTGTTGTTGAAGGAACCTCACCAGGATGGGAGACAGTGGCTAAACTGCTTCAGACCATCTAGTTGTGTATGTTTGTGTAATAACCTCCCTGCACCACAAATGAGGAAGGGCTGGAGAGCTGACTGACTGGTAACCATTCACTTGTGAGGACTCAAGTAACCAAAAGCCTCTCGACAATGATGAACGAAATATATAACGTAGCTCACGGGTGATGCACTTCCCATGGTGCATTTTAATACTGGCAACTGAAGCTCAACCCTTACCCAGGGAAAACTGCCTCAAGGCAAAACGTGGAAATGTTCAAATTGCCACTAACTACCATCACATAGTTTAAGTCTGCAGAGATTGATAGAATAATATTATCGGTTTGTAGGCACCCTGGGGGTGTTATCTACATACGGTACAGACTGACTGTCTACAGCATATACAACATATATACACCGTATGTACAACATATATACAACATATATACACCAGGCAAAGTGAATCCTGTGTTCATGTCCTCCACTTCTGAAGGATGTGCCATTCTTTATGATATACTGCACCAGTCAATGTTTCAGAATCCTTCTAAAAAGATGTGCCATTCTACGTGATATACTGCGCCAGTCATGCGCCATGTTTTGGAATCCTTCTGAGGGATGGTAATGACAGCACCCTATCCCCTACACAAAACACTACTTTTGACTAGGGTGATGTGGTCCCTGTCTGGCCAACAGCAACGCACTAGGCAGGGGACAGGATGCCGTTTGGAACGCCACCACACTCGTCGGGCTGAGGGGAGTCCTGAAAGAACTCCTGCATTCACATTTAAGAAAGCAGGGGCCCTTGTTGACCTGCCCTACCTCCCCAAGCCACTAACATCATAACAGCCTGAACACACAGCAGCCATGCAGGCTACAAGAGGGGCTCATTCACAGAACAGCCAGCATGCCACTGACCGCGAGTCACCACGGCAGCTCAATGGAGGCTTGCATGCTGGTACTGGATGTTCACCGGACGGTTAGTCTATCCACGGACGGATGGGAGATAGTGGGTAGACTGTTGCATGGGTATGGAGAATGTTGCAGGGGTGAATCCAAGTTGACAAGGGCGTTGTTGTGCCCTTAATCCTAGTTGCACTTAATCCTAGTTGCTTCTATAAACTGCTCTGGATAACAGCATCAGCAGGAAAGTGTCCGACACACACGGCTTGAACTGGTGGTCCACCGATCAGAACTGTTACCACCCTTGTTGACCAGTTACCAACAGTTTGAGCTACTTAACAGAGACAGATTTTTCAGATTCATGGGCAACAATTCAAAGTAAAGGTATAGGCTACTGGTTCACGATTCTAATACTGGCACATTGGACTGGTACTTCCACAGTTAGTTGGGGAAAAGATAGGATTTCTGTAACAATTATAATGATTATATAAATAATAATTAGAATTATGCTGAGGGAAAATCATCTTTAACACTTTTTAATTGAGATAACCTTTCTGGCTAATTATAAGTAATTGAAAATGTGGACTAATGTGGAGTAAATAATTTAACCGTCCCGTATAGCTAGTTAGTTGTGTGGCATTGACAAATTATCCAATTCGTTAATAACATGTCTTTTTTAAAAATCTGTTTCTACCTTACCTCTTTCTTCTGAAGTTGCAAGAAGTTGTTGAGATAGTTTGAGTTGAGCGCAGAGCTCAGGTCGACAGCTGAAGCGAACCGTTGTTTGTAGTTGTTCAGATCCGGCGGAGAACTCTCGGACTCAGGTCTGAACGCATCGAATGCATTCGTCTGATGGGTGTCTTGTAAAGACATATATACCCAGTTTAAAAGTTGCGCGGGTTGGTACATAGAGTTACTAGAGTCTATGGCAGACATCATGTCGGTCTTAGGAAAACGAACGCGTCTTGGAGTTGTAGCGCCGCTGTTATTTCTACAGAACAATTCAGACCAAAACACCGAAATATATTTCTTATAAATCGACCTCTTTACCCTGTTCAACTGAATATCCTCGCATTCACCTCAAAAAGCTCTCTGGAACCCCAATTCCTAGTTTATGTTCACGGAACCGCGAAGAAGGCATGACAGGGCGGAACGTTTGTGCCAGTCAAAAGAAATCGGTGTGGACTCCCATTTCTCCAGACCCACTCACTGTAGGCTACAGCAGCGATGAGCTCAGCTTGTGGCATATTCTCTCCCTCATTGGAATGCGTCATTATGAATAGGAAGCCCGATGGTCTAGTGGCACGGGGAATGGGATAGCCTATTATCGTTATTAACACGAAGCAAAACTGTGATAGTAATATTATAGTAAATGAAAAGTAGACATCTACTAAAGTATTTGTTTTAAGTTCCCTAGCTTGATTTAGAATTCAGTTCCTTGGCCAGATCCTGTTCAGCCACAGACTCTCAGCAGTATCATTACATGTTTCTCTTGGCAGTTAGGCATTGGAATTACTGTGTATGTGTGTGTACATCAAATCTCTTTGGTAAAATCAATTAAGAAATAATTGTCGAAGACAAACCGTATATGTTGCATTTAGTAGCTGTAGTGCCTAATAAACGCATTATCACACGTGACAATCACATTAAACCGATACAATTCATTGTGAAATTAGAATGCTCACCACACAAAGAAGGATCTGTATTATATATCAAAAAGTTACATTTTTTATTATTGATTCAGGTTACAGACGTCTATGGACACACTTTACCCAAGACGTGACTGCCATCTATTGTTCTTGTGAAGTATTGTCAAAATGTAGAAATTGACGTTACCGTTCTTCTAGGAACAGGATAGATAGTAAGCAAGTAGCGCAAAAGCCGATATTGTTTTTCAAAATAACAGCGCTCATTTCAAAGCATTGTATAATTTATTTTACAGATAATACATTGTAATGGTATGTATTCTTTCCATGAATTAAACTTTGTATTTGATGAATCAAAATATATGGTTACAATGTATTGTCTTTACAATGATTTAAACATATTGCAATCCATTGCCATGAGGGCTTTTATTTTGAAAGTGTCCACATTCCCAAATGAAAGTGACGTTTGTTTTGCGGGCAGACTGCTTGTACTATATCCATGCAATGCATGGTTACTTCAGTTACAGTAATGAGAGTGAACTACAGTTTGTAAATTTTATAACAAAATTATAAGATTGTTCCTGTATTTTTCTCGTATATCTGAGATTAAACCTTTTCCACGATGGGTTTGCTGACGATACTAAAGAAAATGAAGCACAAGGAGAGAGAGATGCGACTACTCATGTTGTATCCATTTACACGGCAAAGACGGATGAATGTTTAGCTGTTTCGTGTTTGCTAGCTATAGAAGTACATGTACCTGTTTGCTGGTTATACTTCAGTTTTTCATCTGTCTTTGTATATGCCAAATCGTTTTTTTTTCAACTACGCTAGCAAGCCAGCTATCGTATTTAGGCTAGCAACTGTACATTTCAATGTGCATTTCTTACAATCACTAATATAGAGACAATTTACCATGAGCTGTTTATTTTTCAGCTAATTTACCCTTTGGTTAATGTACAAAAAAACCAAGTTGAATTATCACTAATGACAGTGAATTATTATTATTGTGTGCGCCACGCTTAATCTGAAAAGTTCCAGGCCTTGACTCGGCGTTTCAGAGGTCTGGACAACGCTGGAAAGACCACTATTCTGAAGAAATTCAACGGAGAGGATGTGAGCACCATATCGCCTACGCTGGGGTTCAATATCAAAACCTTAGAACATAAAGGGTGAGTCAATATATGGGATTCATCATGAAGGTCAACCTGAATGAACATTAGAACAGTTAACATTCTCTCATATGGCCTCTTTGACTCCTCTTCTCTCTACTCCAATCTCCTCTCGTTTTACTTCCATCTCTCCTCAGGTTCAAGTTGAACATTTGGGATGTGGGGGGTCAGAAATCCCTGCGGTCTTATTGGAGGAACTACTTTGAGAGCACAGATGGGCTGGTGTGGGTGGTGGACAGCGCTGACAGACTGAGGCTAGAGGACTGCCGTCAGGAACTCAGCTCTCTCTTACTGGAGGAGGTAAACACACACACAAGGTCAAGCTAATATAACACACAAATGGACAGCTATTAACATTGATAACCCTACATCCCCTGTTTCCTCCTGTCTCTCTCTGTAGAGGTTAGGAGGAGCTACTCTCCTGGTGTTTGCCAATAAACAGGACCTCCCTGGATCCCTGAGTAAAGATGCCATCCGAGAGGTGAAGGGCCATTAAGCTTCTTAAGCTGTTCTTCAAAATGTGGCATTTAAGTGCAGAGACATTCATTCCATTGTCCACATTGACCACCAAATGTAAATACAGTCATGTGGAAACAATAAGTACGCCTCCTGGGAAGTTGTCTCTTGCTTACATGTTTTTAGATATGGATATGTAGCATAGCTTCATATTGCTTCATATGGATATGTAACATAGCTTCATATTGCTTCATATGGATATGTAACATAGCTTCATATTGCTTCATATGGATATGTAACATAGCTTCACATTGCTTCATATTGCCAATTCTTGTAACAGTCAGTATACCTCATATTGACTGGGAGGATTTTTGCCCAATATTCTTTACTGTACTGCTTCAACTGTGTTATATTTAAGGGCTGTCCTGCATGGACAGCTCACCTCAAGCCCCTCTTGATCATTTCAATAAGCCCCACGGAGCCGAATGTGAATAGGTCATATTGTTGTCACTGGTTACCAGTGTCCCGTAATGCGTCATACCTTTTCTAAGGGCCTGTGTCTCTCTCTGTGTGTGTGTCTCTGTGTGTGTGTGTGTGTCTCTGTGTGTGTGTGTGTGTCTCTGTGTGTGTGTCTCTGTGTGTGTGTGTGTGTCTC
>JACXGK010004283.1:17301-39275 GCA_016801125.1 Novumbra hubbsi | reverse complement strand
GGGGGGGGGGGGGGGATTCACTGCTTTTATTCTACGGTACCTGTGTTAGAGTTGATCCACCAAATATGTTCCAATAATGATACAACCATAAGAAGTGGAACATATGGATATAATATCCCAATTATGCACTACAAACATGTTGCCATTCATTTGCTAATGTGAAGGGCTTCAGAAAATGTGGTACCCGATAGAAACATAATGGTAAACAATGCCATTTACATTAAGGGGGAGGTGTATTTATGGCTCAGCAACTTTGTGTAATGTAGCATTCACATCTATTCATATTAAGGAACGCAACTAAATAAAAAACAACCAACTAGAAAACATATAGGAAACAATGTATTCATTGCCCTGACAGAATGTAGGAACAAACACAAGAACAAAATTGAATTCTGTTCTATAACAAGGTACCCTGAAACCCAGCTGAAAAGGCTTCAACCCCTTTCCTATAAAATGAACCTGCAACAACAGAAAATACAGATTATTAGACCGATTGTAATGAATCTTATTTTTTATGTTAAAGACCATTCCATCTAAAAGTGGACATTTTAAAAACCATTTAAAGCAAAAATGCACTACAAATTCTCTTGCAACAGGATGATCTAATGAGGATACTGTATCTCTAACTGGACTACCCAATGTCTCAAACTGTCTTTAGCTGTTCTGAAATACCAAACGGCAAATATAGCCCAGTGCCGTGGGGCAAGCAAGGGAACCTTCTTTCTGACTCCCCGGTGCCTGTCTGTCATGCTGGGCTGGCAGCCTGACTGTCCTTCAAAAGGTCTCAGTTCCCATTAATCACCAGCTTCTGTTCTCCCCTGGGATCATTAGAGGCCGCGATGATTTATCGTCCACCCTTTTATTGTGTCGAAAACATATTTCGTCGAATCGCTAAAAGGCCACTGCCTGTACGATATTAAGTCTGTCAAATCATCATTAGATTTGTCTTTTTTTTTGGCCAAGTGCTGAAATAGAGGAGGGGTGGAACACAGGCACATTGGCAGTACAGAGGGACCCGGCCAGAGGGACCCGGCCATGGCTTTGGTGTCTCATTTTTACAGACCACATGATCCCAACAAATTGGCTTCTGTGAAAGGGTCTGAGAACAAGGCCTGATCAACGACTGGCTCAAGGAAGATGGCAGTGGC
This sequence comes from Novumbra hubbsi, assembly GCA_016801125.1. Classification (NCBI taxonomy): domain Eukaryota; kingdom Metazoa; phylum Chordata; class Actinopteri; order Esociformes; family Umbridae; genus Novumbra; species Novumbra hubbsi. The sequence continues at coordinate 38,127 of JACXGK010004283.1, read as the reverse complement.
AGATACCAGAGCAGGCTGGGAGGAGCAGGGTGCTCTGGGATGCAGACCGGGAGCACTTTATCATTTTAGAACCGAAGGAAACAAGCTGGCCACCATAAATTCAGAGGGCTTAAGAGGAAGGCCGGAAATATAATGATTTGAAAAGAAACAGCATTTCACCCCATTTCTTTGGACCACTTTTTATCTCCCTGACACACCTGGACATGTTTTTGGACTTAAAAAGCAACGAATCAATCGGGGGCAAGTGTGCCTTTGATATAAAGGAACGTTTGTTAAACATAATTTCTGACATCCTAAGGTTTCCATCTTTATTCTCATTGTTAAGGCATCAAAACATGTGAGCTCTGTGACAAGTGCCATAAGAGATGACAATTTGTTATTCCTGGATCCTGTGTTACCTTACATTAGGAACTGTTGCTCCAAGCCAGAGATACTTTGGGGAAGATGGTAAACCTCAATGAAACCTGTATGCTGTCAATGGACTCTGTGCATTGTGGGTTGTTCTAGGAGATTTGAGTACAAACCTTCAAATACTAAATGGGAGTCAAAGTAGCACAAGCGCATAAACCTCAAAATTCAATGTATATATAAAAAATAGGTATGCAATTTTCTGAAACGTGTGATATGCAAACTTGTTCGTTCTAATATTGTGTTGTTTCTGTAATGTAACATTACACATTTTCGAAAGGATATTGATTTTGTGATGAGTACCTTGGTGTGACAGCCTGAAGACAATTGGTCGACAGTCTGCTGGGAGGTTGCATTATACATTCCTTCATTATTTGTCCACTGGGATTCAAATCTATTCCCTTCCTGTAATATCTCAGTGCAAGCTGTCTCCGATACAATAGCATAATGCCTTTTACAGCACTGGATTGAAAGACGAGGAGCAATGCCCAGAGACGTCAAACTCAGTTTGAGCTGTTTAAAGGTCCTTCCTATCAACAGAAACAACAATTAACCCAACTTCCTGGCATAATGGCGCTTCAGAATATCAAACAAAGAACCTTGAATACAATTAAACAGAGAACTCTGTGTCTGTAGCCAGATAGAACATTTAAACAGCGGAACAAAAAGGGCCAAGTCACAGTGGACCGCCATCAAGCACATAAAGAGTCCGAGCCAGACTGACGGCCTGTGATTATTCAAACGCCAGGGACCAGCGGAAGGCCAGAGTGAGTAACAATCATGTTATTTTAAATCTGGGGTCTGCTGTGGCTCTGGCGTCTTGAGAAGCTGACCTGATTTTCAGCCTGATTTCTCTAGTCTTCTCTAAGACGTAGATGGAGAATTAGCAAGCTAGTCATGTGATTTCCTAAATGCCACTACGAGGGGTTAATCAGCACCAACAAGAGCCCTGACAGCTACAGATGCTAAATCACCGCGGGCTATGTTGGACAGATATACCTTAGTTAACATGCCATATTCATATCACCATCCTCCAAGTCATAAAATCCACAAAAATAAATTACCTGGAAAATATGCTGCTTGGTCCCTTTTGAATGGGGTGTTTCTCAAGTCTGAATGTTGTTGCCGTGTATCTCAGCGGCTTGGGTTTGTGTTGACCTTCGGTCCAAGCGCTAAGGCTTTTCCATTGCGCTCTTTATGGAGCAACGCTGGAGGGAGATGGCAAACGTGACCCTGACCATTGCTTGTCCAATACTATTGGTATTCTTCCCAGTGACCCTGAGTAAAACTGAATTTAGTGCTCTGGAAAAATGAACCCTGATGGCATGCCTGCAGTACCAGGTCCTGTTCCGCCGGCAAGAGACAGACAAATTATTCAAGCTGAATTCATTGAGAAGATCCGGCTGTTTTAAAGGTTATGCTACAATTACTCTAGCTACAGGCTGGCAGAAAGCGCTATGTTGGACAGATATACCTCTTGTAAGAGCATACAAATGTATGATTTACTTACACAGAAGGGCTTCACAGATAAATTCCTATATCATATCAGAAAAACATAACTAGCAGATATGAAATATACATAAAATATCACACAGAATATTTGGGATCTTTTTTCAACACTGAAGCTAACAAGGACACATTTGCATTTCCATTAACCGCTACCTGTGAACCAATTACATTATTGTCAAATTTTCTAGATGAAACCCCCACTGTTGAAGGATCATATATATATATATATATATATACATATATATATAAGACTTTTGTGTGCTATGTTTGAAAGAGAAAACGATTGGGAAGAGAGTGTACTTAAATAGCAGTAGGCTGGATTCGACAGCAGTGCGTGCACTGTCGCCAGGAGCTTAGACCACAACCCAGGCCACGCATTCATTATATTCCAAACATATTCATGAATAACTATTTTCATTAACATCGTTTTACGCAAGGTCATCTAGTGTAGCTAATTTGACTAATTCAAATTTCAAGACATTGCTATAAAGTATATGCTGTTACATTCTTTTGGTCACAAAGTGACAACACGAAAGGATCTTTTAATGATGCTATCCTGGCTTAACATGCTATAAAATTCTGCTTTATGAAATGATTGATGTTGGGCATTAACTTATTGGGGCTTAGATCTTTCACACAGAGACACTGGTAAGCTCAGCTGCGGCAAACCCCCACAAACACTAAAGAGAAAACAAAGCACCTCATCCAAGCTCAGGGTGCGATAACAGATACGAGTGGGATGATCCAACGCTAATCTCACAAACAAATGAGGAAAGTCTGACTCAAAATGGTTCTCCATCTATAGTATATAGAATAGATTACTGACTCAATAAAGCGATGGAAAGTTAGACTCTGATGTCTGCTTTTAACTTTGCACTGACATGCTTTAAAACCTCCGGGAGCAAACTAAGGGGAATAAAGCTCTAACAAGTTTCCACTTCAAGTTGATTCAATATGCACTTGTATGGCACCCAGCAGCGATAGGATTGCTCTACGTTTGTTGATCAAATGTTGAGCAAACTCACAACCATATCACGACTAGTGACCGTGCAACTTACAGTTGAATCAACTTCATGCCATTTAGATAGGCAAACTCACAAACATCTCACAGCATGTTGCCAAAGAATTGCTAGCAAACACCTCAATGTTATTGTTTAATGGTTAGTTGAATGCAGCCAGAGTTAGGAAATAAAAAAATAAAAAATGGACTCACCCGCTTACACATGCATAGACAAATACTGCCGAGCTAGTGAATGTTGATTACTGAGACAAATGAAATCTATGATAGGCGAACGAACAACCATCTCAGAGCAGAATGGGCTTATTTAGTGAAGTCATATGTATATTCGTGCAGCATGTTATGGTAAATTAAGTCTCTAAAAGGTGTTAATCAAATTTTTGTTATTCGCTAAGAAGGTTGTTGGCCATCTAGTTATTGGCTTATACCAGTTATACGCACTTGGTAACCTGTGGGAATCTGTGCAGACCCACTTGATAATTACAGTTCTGAAACCCAAGAATAAAACGTGTATTTTCCCTGTTGGCTGACAATATCTGAAGATGTTTTTGTCTAATGCAGAGTACTGTAGAAATAATATGTGATTTTGAGTTGCCAAACAAAACAATTCAATTTCCCCCTATTTTATCAGTGTCTACTTGCTGAATAGATACTAAAAGAGATTCGGTTTCTTTGCCAGGGGGTCCAGCAGGTCCCATCAATCAAAAACTCCTAAAAGGCCTGCTTTCATCAGGGTAAAATCTCAAAAGCAAAAGTACATCTACCGTAGGAGGATGCCATCATACGGTACTTTCAAAACAGAATAAGGAGATTTGATTTGTAAAGTGTCTTTTTAAATGTACATATTTTCGATGCAGTTGGATAGAAAATATATTGCTTGGAATTGTCTATTGTGGCCACATACAAATGTGCTGTGAGCAGACTGCACAGTTGACACAGAATAATCACAGCGGTGTGATACTGACGCTGCCCGTCCCTCCCTCTCCCCCTCCCCCTCCCCCTCCCTCTTCACCACAACCTGGCTGCCACCGGGATTGATGGCCCTGCCTGGCCATTAATATTCAAGGTGAACTCCTCATAGTTTCAACTGCTTGTGGAACCCGCTCTGCACACCCGGACCTCAAGGCTCTGGCTGATTTCTCCCAGTCGGCCGGTTTACTGACCACCGTTTAATGTACTTCATCGCCCCTCAATTATTCATCACCTTTGCCTTTACCTGTCAGACCAGAACGTCGCCCGGCCACTAGACGAGCGGAGAGGTCACCCACCTGAATGCATGTAACCCTTTCACCTGTGAGATTGAAACGACCCCCCCACCCCGTGCTGCCGCTTTAACCACAGCCACAGTCATGGCGACCCAGGGACGGACGTCGTGGCGAGCTGCTGAATCATTTGGGGGGAGGGGGGCCTCACTGCAGCCCATTTCCTGGTAGTCAATATGCTTAATGACGGGAGTGATGAGTTATTGACGGCTGTTGTCTAATTAGAGGCACAGAGGTGTCTATTGCAGCCTTGGCACTGACAGCCGGCACAAAGAGGACCATTGATTTTGCTGTGTATCTAGACACTTTAGTGGGAGTGTGCATGTGTGTGTGTGCTGGTACTGTATATGAGTTTATAAGAGTAGGCAGGACTGGGAAGCCAATGGAATGCTTTCCCTTTGACTGGCAGAAGCCTTAAATTCCAATTAGTCACACTTCCGCGGATTGGTGAAACTAATTACTGGCTTTAACTCCGGGCCAATAATGAAATGTTTGGTGGAGAGTGGAATCACGGGAGACCTGGGACCCGGGCAATTTGTGCCTTGGTCTCCGATGCATTCAAGTCTCCCTCATTCTCCACCACTCCGGATTTTATTTTGGAATTAAACCTTAAAACAGGTGGACACAGGGTGAAAGTACTTAATGATTTCCAATCCCCATGGATTTCTCTTTAATACGCATCTCAAAGCTGCCTGGGCAACTGCTGGGGTTAAACATTTAATAATGGCACCCTCTGGTATGGCACACCTTTAGTACAAGGTGGCTCCTGGCTAAATGATTTATGGACAACCGCATGTGCAAATTACATCGTATTACTCCTTATTCCAGCACTAACCTCTCTGTCATTTAAACGTATTAGTTATGGGGGACCGTAAATATTACAAACGAGTGTCTACATGAGAACGAAAGTGTGCCAATGACCTTTCTCCCCCTCATATGTGACTACTGTTTACAGGCGGGCAGTACATGAGTCGGATTATGAGCTGGGAACTAGAGGAAGCAGCTGGAAGATAAACTTGGAGCCTAGTGATCAACCTTCTGGGTCAGACACTCTTGCCTGGATCCCATTGTCAAGTCAAGGTGAAGCCAGCATTTACTTCGATTCCCCGGCACGGTAGCCATCTGCAACAGCTTGTCGCTCCGACCCGCTCTCTTTCCCTCACCCGCTCTCTTTCCCTCACCCGCTCTCTTTCCCTCCCCCCTCCCTTTCGTCGCCAGGTTCAATAGTTGTCACTTACTTTATGAGAAAATGCACTGTGCTCAGCCGGGAACAGGGCCAAGCGCAGCACACAGTCTGTTTCCTCTGACGCTCCACGATTTAGCATAAACCGTAATTAAAGTGACTTGGCACTCGGCTAAAACCAAATTTAATATTCCCGATCACAAGAATGGCTGCACAGTTGGTAGCCAGGGAAAAAAGCCTGATGCTCTGGACCTGTTATGTAAATACTCATCCTGACAGCGATTAAATGGGCTCAACCTGATGTACAACTATCAATGGCAACTGGTTAATGTATAATGATAAACTTCTGGACTATAATAATGCAAACACAAAAACCACTCTGTCAGGCACAGGACAGTATAAATTGAGTGTATGGTCCCAGATATCCTTGATATACAGCCTCTATAGCACCTATTAATTAAAAGGTTCCCTGTGGGGTTTTATCAGTCACCGAACTAACAAACAAGCCGTTTTTCAACCTGCATCATCCTGAAATCCAGGTTGCTAGACCCTCACAGGATTGATCACAGGTTGCCATTAGCGTCTCCCAGTCTTCTCACACACATGTCCTTTGGCAATTAGTGGATTTGTAGTAAAGAGAGATGATGTTTAAACAGCTTTCCAATGTAGTTAAACAAAAGAGCCAAATGAGGCACACACGGTAGCTCTGCATAAGTGTGGCCTGGCCCTTTAAAATGGGCCGCAGTGAATTGACGTTTCAGAATTTATCACAGCTGCCACCGACCATGTCGGTCCAAACATTATATCACCGGTGGTCTCTCTCTGTCTATTTCTCTCTCTGTCCCCACCCTTCTACTTCGCTCCCTCTCCACTGCAGCAGTGAACATCCGGGACTGAGACACAGTTCTATTCTTAAAGAGACACTATTCTATTCTTAAAGAGACACTATTCTATTCTTAAAGAGACACAGTTCTATTCATAAAAAGACACTATTCTATTCTTAAAGAGACACTATTCTATTCTTAAAGAGACACAGTTCTATTCATAAAAAGACACTATTCTATTCTTAAAGAGACACTGTTCTATTCTTAAAGAGACACAGTTCTATTCTTAAAGAGACACAGTTCTATTCTTAAAGAGACACTGTTCTATTCTTAAAGAGACACTATTCTATTCTTAAAGAGACACTATTCTATTCTTAAAGAGACACTGTTCTATTCTTAAAGAGACACTATTCTATTCTTAAAGAGACACTATCCTATTCTTAAAGAGACACTATCCTATTCTTAAAGAGACACTATCCTATTCTTAAAGAGACACAGTTCTATTCTTAAAGAGACACTATTCTATTCTTAAAGAGACACTATTCTGTTCTTAAAGAGACACAGTTCTATTCTTAAAGAGACACAGTTCTATTCTTAAAGAGACACAGTTCTATTCTTAAAGAGACACTATTCTATTCAACATGGCTCCAGAGTTCCAAGGAATAGACAAACAGATTTTTTATGAATGAGTCAGGTTAATAGATATGCATACACATAAACATGTGCAGAAGTGCAGTGTTTGTGTCTCTCTACATCACTGTACTATACAGTAGGGATATTGTTTGCTAGAAAGAACAGAATGTAGAAAATATTTCCCTCTCTACTCATTGCAATGCCATTGTTAAATGATGTCCATCATTGTCGGAGTAAATGGCCTCATTGCATTACATAGTGTAGTAACATTCTGGAGAAGCACATAAAGAACGCCTGTGAATATGAAATCACTGTTACATTTCGCCAGCAATATCCACGTTATTCCAACCTCATATTTTTATATATCCTTAATAGCTTGCGATGCATTTCTACACTGCAGCAAAATATCCTTTTTGAAAAACAAACGGTACAGAAAGCAATATTAGACCTGTTGTTGTCAATTTATTTCCTACTGCAAGAGTAGCTGTATAACGAATGTAAAGAAACACTCTGATTAAAGCATCCAAAACAGGTTCTTGTGGGGGGATCGGTGCTGTGTACCTTCCTCATTACTAGGGGGTTTGCGGTGATGTTTTGTTGATACAACGGTATAAACAATCATGGGATGGCGGTAAGTTACCCCAGAGGAGCAGAACCCAATGCCAGGGCATTGTATGTACATGGATTTGATTTGTTCTCCTATAAACGGTGAAACAATAATGTGGTGTTCTTTGAGTCGAGTGTTGGGGAAGAACCAACAGTCCAGAAGAATAGGCAATACAGGAATAATTAAACATTCATATATATTTTTTTTTATATAGAAACGATATATTGCACCTGATAATCGTTTGGTAGATGGCGATCTAACCCTCCAGCTGCACCAGTTGTTGATCCTGCTTTTAAACAGAAAAGGTGATTGACCAAAAAATAATAATAATTAGTATGTAGCTTGTTATTGTCCAATCAAAATCAAAACCTTACTAAACTAAATCCATATTAAAGCAGATGGCAATAATTAGGAGATATCTGCCTAACCAATTGAAGACGATCCAAGGATAAATGACATCCTCCACTGCAGCTAAACTAGGCAATAGTCCCTGTAGTGGGATTATGACTGATATTATTTCAGTCAATGAGCGGATCAGATGCGACCTGTTGGGACCAGTTGGGACTGAATGGGACCGGATGGGACCGGATGCGAAAGCTCTGCGGTTCCATAACATTTGCAGGATCTAGAGAAATAATTAAATAATTACAGGACGGGAACAAAAATGTATTCCATTAATTCTCGTGTCAACATTTACCTGAAACCATAGTGGTTCTACCTGGAATCAGAAGATTCAACCAGGAACCAAAAACATTTCAACCTGGAATAACAAACATCTACACCATCCATTGTATGCCTGGAGTGCAACTTTCACCTCTTATTTGTGGATTCACAATCAATTGAACATATTTAATTTCACCCCAAATTATTGTCTAGAGTTAATCTCCTGAGATGTCCATCGACACAGTAAACAACGAGGTGTCTAGGACCTTCATGCGCACATAACAAACCCTGCAATCCTCCGACAAAAATACAATCCACCATAAAGAACATGGAAAGCATTCTCACTTTCAAACCAAGCTCAAATTCTTTCACTCACAAACTGATTTTTATTCCACCCACTGAATTTTACAAAAGAAAATGCAGAGCCCACCACTGAACACTTCAGTTCAAATTGAATACACTTAGCACAAACTACAGGTGATTTTCACAACCACAACTGGAATAATTCACCTCTGATTTCCTGAGAGAGAACATGGCAGTTTGGATGTGTACAGAAAAGTCTGCAACTGCACAATTACCCGAACTGCACAAAAACCGGTCTGCTTCTTTCTCCCCGGCAGAGTGACTGGAACACCTGATACCACCAATATGTTCAGCGCCACACTTCCTGTATACACACACATATACACACACCAGGGTGTCCCGCTGGCTCGGGCCCAGTAAGACCTAATGTTGGGCCAGTAAACCAAGACCAGGGCCAGTGCTGAATTTCCCCATTTCAATTCATAGCATGGTATTGGAACATTTGCTTGTGCCCTTTGTCACACTACTCGCACCAATTTCGCGTTAACATGTGTCTGAACCGCTTCTTCTTGACCAATAACTGACGATGGCCTGTGTGTTTTGAACAATCAAAACACAGTGCATTCTGGAGCGGTACCCAAACAAGGTGTGGTGCAAAGCAAAGCGAACGCGATCATTTTGAAAGAAAATATTGGCAAGGGACACGTTCTGTCGTACACATTGTGCGTTCCTGACGAAAGCCTATGAAGGTATGAGGTGGTGCGTGGCTAAAAACTAATTACAACCGTCCGTCGTGTTGTGAAAAGGGAGAAACCATTCACGGAATACGTCCATGAAATAGTCTGTGAATACGGATAGAGAAACCATAGGGACGTGGCTTGTCGACCTTAAGTGTAATGTTTACGATTCCCGCCTGAGCGAATGCTAGAAGTGACACCTAAGAATAACCATTTATTAAAAAGTAATGATGTGCGTTGATTCAGATTTTTGTAAACAGCAATTGCACTTATGAGCTGACATCACACGCAAATCTGTGGTATAAATCAGTATTCTGATGATATGATGATTTACATACTATATATCTGTATATATCAATACAATTGTATTGTGTATTACTTAAATTCCATTGGGGACTGTAAAAAGTCTGGGCCAGAGAGTCGCCAGCGTGTTTAGGGGTTTTATGTTATTTATATATCTATATTTTTTGTGTCACTGAGATCAAATCTATTGTTACTGCAGATTATACATTTTTAGAGTCTATTTGGTGTGGAATTTGAATGTTTGGAAGATTCAGATCATTTTGGCAAATCTATGCATATAATATAATCATTGTCGACAGTGCCTGTTTGAAGTTGTACTATAGACATTGTTAGTGGGTTGAGCAATACCATGTACCTATGCTAATGTATTAGAAAGCATATATAATACAGGTGAAGGAACGCTAGGGTTTGACCCGTAGCAACCACAACAAGATGTATAAGAGGAACAACAGGAGGCAGGATTAGCAGATCGGTTTTGAAAGTTGCATAGAGTTACCAGACAGATATACAACAACCACTCTTTATGATCCAAACCTGAATGGATAAACAGAAATGACATTATTAATGAATTTTGGCCAGAGGGGTTTTTAGCCAGTCAATAAAAGAAAGTAGAGCGATGTAAACATCTTAGCTAGCGGTGTCTGCGAGGCTACAGATGGATGCTGTTTCTTTCGTTGGTTTCCCAGTTGTTGTTTCTTGTTATATGTACATACTGTGAAATCATCCAGACTCACCATACAACCATTACAATACTTTCTGGGCTTAGGTTAAGTCAATTTGGAGTACACAAAATTACAAAAAATATTTAAATCAGGTCCAGGCCCGACAACACACTCAAATCCGTTGTGACACACATCATCCAGCGGCAATATCTAGTTGCCAACCTCTAATATAGAGCTTCACCCCTCATGAACAAAGCAACACCACACCTCTATAAACAGACAAACCTTTAGCCCAGGCCTCTCTCCAGAGAGATGGGAGAAGGCTGGAAAGGTACTGGAGCTGTAAAAACTATTCCTGCCTTCATGCGAAGGCCTGCTACTCCCACAGGAATCCCCCTTCAACCATTAGAAAACTGGGACAAGGCCTCAGAAATGGAAGAAGGAAGTGAGTGAGGGGGGAGTGGTTTTTATTGTACTATTGACAAACTGGATGTTTAGGCATATAGATCCATTAGACTCAAATGTAAATTACCCCAAGTCACAGTGTAGCCCGACATTGCCACAGGAATCTGTCAATACCTGTGTGGCTTACAAACCACCAAGTGACCAATCCTTTGAACTGCCATCAACCTCCTGACATTAACTGCACTTAGGTTCAGTTATGTACAGACCTGCAGGCCTACTTAAAGGATTATTTCCAGTGAACGCTGTGTGTTATTAAAACAACTGAACCGTAGTCCATGGCAACCTTGCTCACGCGTATTACAGAGCTGGCAGAAAGAACTACTTTTCAGCTTCACAACTTTCCACATGAACACCGATTTTCTTTTAAAATGAGCTATGTTGTAAGATAATGCCAGTGCCAATTCAGAAAACAACTTGAATGATTTTTCACTGAATGGGGAGTCAGCTAGGGAGAGTCCTCACTGTGGATGCCAATTCAGAAGACAACCTAACTTTGATAGGATAAGGAGTACAGTAAGTGTTTATGTCTTCCTGACAGATGAGAGCTGGCATATCCTTATATTGCATCATATTGTATAGTACATTGTCACAATACTGCTTCAAGTTGCTACCACATCAAAAGCTGTGGCGTATTTTCAGTTTAAACGTCAATGGATCAACAGATGCTGTCATTAACAAGGACCACTTTGTCTTTGAACATAAATAACACCAAATTAGCATTTTTTATATTCCTATATTCCTAAGCGGAACATTGAATTCATTAAATCCAAGACTGAAAAGATCTATATTATCAAGGTGGTAAATCACAATATAGATGATGAACTAGCTCTCTGCTGTAAGAATCAATGAGTCTGACTGAGTAACTCAGTTGAAATTCTGTTAACAATGTGGGCATTATTCATGACAGTTAGCCTGAAAACAAATGTATAAAAGATACAAAAAGCATAGATGCATTGCCTTACTGCTGTCACTGTGGGATAGTCATTACCTTGATTCTGTGTACTTCCACAGTGACCCCAAATACTGGGTGAGTAGATAATTGCAGTGGCAAAGTGCTGCGTGATCAGTGCCAAGAAATGTCTCAGTGATGTCAGCGTGTTGCAACTGGGGGAGTCCAAAACATCATCTCATCTCCATGACACGGTTACACCGGTGTAGCACTACAATAAATAACACTACCACTGTACCCTTCAGTGTCGTTTCGGGGGAAACAAAAATGACCTATTCAATGCAGTTTTCGCATAAAACATTTACCATTGACAGGAGAAAATGTTAACCGTTGGACTGCACTGCATGTGCTATCCGTCATGCTCTTTCTCTGTTCTGTATGTGTGTGTGTGTGAAGAAGAAGAAATCCAGGGTCTCTGACTGGCAGAAAGAGAGGTCAAATGATCAGAAACCAGAGGGTCGTGTTATGATAGGATTAGCGTGTGAACGTCAATTAGAGTGCCTGCACCCCTTATTGGAGCAAAATGTTTACAAAAACACCACACAGTTGTGATGAATCCCAGTGTATCTGTTTTGCATGGAGGCCAGAATTCCTGAGACGATGCGGAGGTCTCGTGGGGAAGGCAGGACAGTGTCGGACCGTGATATCCCAGGACTCAGAGCTATGGGGGAGGGGGGGAGGTTAAAGAGGGGCTGACCTGCTCCCGCGTGTCTTATTACTCCGCGGAGAGGAGAGAGAGCAGGGAGGCGGTCTAATGAGCGCCTCCTGCCTGCCAGGGGTGGGTGGGTGGATTAACGCTACACGCCTTATCAAGGGCAGCGTCACCGGCCCCGAGGAGCCAGCAGTACATAGAATGAAGGAGAGAGAGGGAGGGAGGGAGGGAGGGAGGGGAGGAGTGGGGAGAGAGGGAGGGAGGGAGAGGCGGGGAGGGAGCCCAGGGGACATTATCTTGATGAAGCTATGATCGATACGGCCGGGGCAAGCCAATGGAACAGAGATACCATCCCTTTTAATTGAGATTAGACTCCGCTGGGTTCACCGCGTGCCCGTCTGATTTAAGAGTGTCCGTCATCTCCCCACAGTTAACTTCTCACACACGTCATCAATTACAGGACCCTCTGACCTGGGACCTGGCAGCCAATCGGAGGGGACCCACCTCCTCTCCTTTCGGCTGGGTGTCACCCTGGGCAATGGGAGACTCCTCTCTCCAGTGGGCCCCATGCAGTTGGGCGATTTTTGGGGAATACTCTTCCCTTCTCTGCATTCCCTGTTATTAATTCTAGTGCATACATACCTCCCGGTCTACATATTTTCTTGCCCGGTTTCCTGGCACATTCCTTGGATATTCTTTTGACTGTAAAATGAATAGAAGAACTAAAAAATAACATGGAGCTCCCGTTAAGCACAGTTGGAGCATGCAACACAGCTATCTGACTGCCGGGGAAGAAGAGAGAGAGAGAGAGAGTTGCTCTTACTGGCTCAAGTACATCAATCAATTGCCTAGTCAATCGATATTCATCATTTACATGAGCTTCCTCGTTGATGAGCCCTATTCATTGTGCCTGCACACAATGGACAGATGATGAGGGTGAGAGGTGGAAGAGCCGTGGGGGTCTCACCTGGATGGACGTGCTGTGGTATAGGGGGGGGGGGACGTGTGGGGGAGGAAGCGGGAGACTGATGAACAGCCACACGCTCGCCAGCCCGCTCAGTCAGTCGCTCGCTCACACAAACCCCACCACACACACCTGTACACAGAGGCACACGTGGGGCTCACACACACACAAACACGCGCGCGCGCGCACATAGAAGCGATGTCATGCACGTGATAGACATGCGGAGATCATGCTTCTCCCACTCGGCTGCCAGCACAGAAAAACAGACAGGAATACATTTCAAAATGGCTGGTTGCTCTGTGTGTGTTTCCCCTTTTCTTTTGGCGTCGTTGTCAACTCACCATCCTCTGTGGGGACGTAAATGTTTAAGAAAAGGCAGTCCTCGCTCTGGTCCTGTACGTAAGAAGACACTATCTCCAGGCTGTTAGTAAACCACACCGGCAGCATGACCTCGGGCAGTCGGCCCTCCATGATGTTCTGTGGGCAGACGGGGGCGAACTGTGTGGCGTTGCGGACCTCCGGCCACGAGACGGGCGGCTCCGGGGGCTGGAAGCGCCTCTCGCCCGTGGGGGGTGCGGCGTAGGGCACGCCCAGGAACTGAACGACGGGTCCCAGGATCTCGTTGTTGAGCTCCTTCTTGACCCCCCGCAGTTTGCCGTAGACGGTGGTGACGACGGGGTCGCTCTCGTCCAGCTTCTGCGAGGCCGTGACCAGGGCCTGCTGGGCCAGGCTCAGTATCCAGAGCAGGAAGGTGAGGTCCAGGCCCAAACCTACGCCCAGCCGCGGCTGCATGGCCCTCCAGGCAGGGTGCAGCCTCAGACGGCCGGGCCTCTGAGGGGGCATGCTCCCTTTCCCTCACCAGCCGAAACGCACTCCAACCGGGCTTCACGGCAGCGCAGTGCTAGCAGCAACAATCCACTCTAGATCCGCTTACAGACAAGGTGTGCAATCAAAGGCAAAGTGTCGGGCCTCCCGAACGTGCAACTGTCAAAACCTTCAAAGGCTCTTCGCATTGGCAAGTACTCCCCATTGATTTCACAGCGGCGGAGGCGACATCTTCACTTGCCGCTATTCGTCAGGCCGCATCGTATCGACAATCCTGTTTTCCATCTCGGCGATGCAGGCAGGGCAGCCATTTGCGGCAGGTCTTCCACAGATAAATCAACTCCTGTTGAGGCGTGGGTCTATATCCTGAGGAAACAAAATAAAAAAATAATTCATTAGTGCTGAGGTGGAATGGAAGCAACACGAACGGAGCAGGTTTTTATTGGATGTTACAGTCTGGCTTTGTTGCTGTCAAGCCGAGCACTGGGGAATCGCGGTTTGCCTAGTGACATCTCATCAATCACGTACAAGCAGAGGGACTGAATGAGTACAGGTATTAGTTATGGGAACCAGCCACCCTCTCCAGATCGGCGAAGGATTATGAAGATCAAGTTTCACAGAGATAAACTATTTGTTTAAAACATGATGACATCTCTCATTGACAGCTCACACCCCGAGCAGATGCACCCGTACACTAAAACGCAGAAATGTGGTGAGAAAATACAAATATTCTCCGTGAACCCCCCACATCCTTACGACTAAAGCACACAGAAATATGTTCAAATCCACAGGGAAAATCCACAGGTGAACAGCATGGTACATTTGCAATCTGAAACATTGAGACAAAGCTTCCAAAAGCAGATTAAGTGACCAGTTTCAAATGTATCGAATGAGAAAGTCATCGAAACCTTGAAAACCGTGTGACATGTAACTCATATCTTTCCAAGCTATATTTGGAAGGCACTTGTATAGGACCGAGTCTTAATGAAGAATGGGAGGTTGGTTTGTAGCTGGAGGCGACTGGCTCCTTCCGTCCCAGTGGAGCCAGTGACAGGCGGATTCAGATCAGCCATTCATTTAGTCCGGCAAATGAACCCGGCGCCAGATCTCCACCCACAACACAAAGCGGGTTTATGTTCTACCACAATGGAACACTTGTCCTCAATATTACTGTACCGGGCCCCCACACACACACACACACACACACACCCTCGGACGCGGGCAGCATCCGAACAGACACGTCATTTGGTCAAGACATCCAGAAAACAACGTCCAGAGTAAAGACTTAAAGGTTTGGTGGAACCGGGTAGTAAGACTTTTCAATGAGTCGCCCATGGCTGGTAGGTTGACACCACTAGGAGATGATCCCCCGGACCACAAACGCCAGACACTAAGCACACCCTAAGGTTGGACATGTTTAATCAGCAGTTCTTAAAATACACGGTAGCTGTGGGCATGCTAAAAGAAGCACTTAGGCGGTTTGAGACAACTCAATGTTTAATGGTATTCCTATACACCCAAGTATACTTAGGTGTGTGTGTGTTTGTGTGTGTAAATACATGTCACAGAGTTGTAGCTCACCACACAAAATGTAAATAAAAGGGTCTAGGTTGGAGAAATGTAGCATGCCCTTAAGTTCAAAAGCATGTACTGTAGATTAGGTGTCCTTGTGTCCAGGGGTGATATTTTTTGTAGACATCCCTATTTTGTCCATATTGTTAATACTGGCTACCAAACCGTATTTCAAAACAAATTGCACATATTGACCGAATTGTACAAATGATATGCCTCCAAACACATGCAAAGCAGTGAGCGCTCTGGAATAATTAGGCAAATATATATAAACAGAGGGATGGAAATGGAAAAATGTCCAGCATTGATTGTGTACCGTATAGTTAATGAGGCTATAAAAGTACTGTGAGGTTTTTACAACAAGGCTGCGAAGAAAAACTGCACATTGCCGCGAGCCTTTGTTATCTCTCATCCACCAGCCAAATATTTAGACTGCAGACAGGCAAACAAAAAAACAAAGCTTTGGCTCGGATCTCAATGCATTTTTTCCAGAGTCCAGGAGGGGCAAGGTTTGGCCGGAGCCATGATAGCTGGATGGTCGCGGGAGAGATCAGGATTTGGTCCTTTTGTACTGAACGGTGCGCTAGTAGCGAGGGAGATTAGGTGAGAGAGTGTGTACACAGAGAATGAGATCAGATTTTGGCCCTTTAATCTCCACGACAATCAAACCCGAACAGGCCTATGCAGAGGACTTTATCAAGGTCTCTCCCGAAGCTAAATCTCTCTGGGGTAATAATGTATCTGTCCAAAGGAATAATTCAGTGTTTTCCTTCGAGACGACACTAAATGTTACGTTTTCCTTACCTTTTCCTAAAATGGAGATAGAAAATGGTTGCCACTTTTCCTTTCGATTTCCAGTGCTTCCTGTGCGTGATTGAACTCCTCCAGGTGTTGAGAACTAATTTCACACGTGACCAGGATATCCATTTAACAAATCCTTTGAAAACCCCCTGCTTAAGAACCTTAGCACAATAAGCTCATCCAATCAAGCAGAAAGAGGTGCTCAATGATATCACCCATTTGTGATTTATTTTGCCTGTGGAGTTGCTGGAAAGTTCGTTCCCCTGTTTATTTGGACTTTGTCATCCTACATGGGGAGGCAGGCTTTACGTAAACCCATCCCACGGGAAAATCTCCTAGGCTTGAACCGAAACGCTAACTCAAGTTTCAGTGCAGCAACAGGAAACATCGAAACGGGAAACGGTGATATGATTTAATAATATATATGATCTACCACACTACATTAAAATATGTAGAACTATGCATTTATTCCATTATCGACAATCAATACCTGATGCATCATAATAAGCCGAACCCACATTCTTTATTATCCCATTAATGTACTGATGGGTCTATAGTTTTTTCGAAATATCCCGGTAAAGCATTGACATACGCAGCCTAAGGGGAGATGGTATAGGAAGAACATTTAATGAGGTTCAGCCACGTAGAATCCACCGGAAGGTCCCCGATTATATAGAGCCGCCCTCCAGAAAACAAACTGCCTATTATTTGAGCCCAACCTGTCAAAAGCAGAGAACACAAGAGCACAGAAGAGAGTTACGGCCGTAGTCGGTCAACAGACTAAACCTTCCATCACCGCGTGGTTTACTTCCCTGCGAGCATTTCACTGACCTTAATGATCTCAATTTCACCTCCAATAAGGCTTTTGGGGAGAATTTATAGTGGGCTGCTTATGACTATTTCATAGGATACGCCTGGCCAGCAGGTGCACCTTGGCCAGACGGTGATTTCAAGGGGGATTTGCAGCGGGAAAGAGGGAAGTCACCGCAAATGAAGAACAAGAGTCGGAACTCTCCCCGACTCTCATTAAATATTGAGGGCCATTTGTGATGGCGCCCATTGTATCGCCAGCCTTCAGTGAAACGTGTCGTTCAAGTCGGGAGGAAGACTAGATTGGACTGCAGCAGGTCCACCAAAGCCCGACTTAAGGCTGGGGGAATCACGGGGCTGGGGTTATTAAACACTAATGAATCAAGGCCAGTATTCAGGCATGCATGCAAAGAAATCTGCTAACTAAATCCATAAAAAAAGATGGAGAAGCAATTATGATCATATTACAAATTAGCGCCACCCGCTATGCGTGCAATTCCTCTAATAAAAATGATAGAATGCTGATACAGATAACGGCCCAGTTTTCCATCGGTAGCAGACTTAGTAGTAGAGTCAGAAAAACTGGTATTGAACGTTTCGGTTTTCAATCATTACTACCATCTTAATTATGGCTAATGACAGTTAACAAATTCCACGATTTACTCAATTACTGCCTAATTCCTTCTGACTGCAGCTGGTTCTAGTGGGCTGTCATGTCGCATCAACTCTGATGGCCCCCAGCTTAGCGGTAACGGAAACATGGAGGCATTAAACTGTAACAGTGAGCTGTGAGTGCTTCACACTGCACATACATACTATGCAGGGTCCTCGGGACGCGTCGGCATCCAGTGGCATGACGACACGGATGACTCTCCTCTGCATTATTTAACACGTCCTATTCCCAACGTGGGCAGCAAGCCCCGGCCAAGTCCTGCATCACCCTACACTCTAACCCTCACCCTAATCTACCCTTCACTCCCTCACCCACCCTCCCTCACTTCACCCACCCTTCCACCCTTCACTCCCTCCCTCACCCACCCTCCCAACCCATGCTCTTACTCTTCACTCCCTCACCCACCCTCCCAATCTTTACCCACCTTTCTACCCTTCACCCACCTTCCCTCACTTCACCCACCCTTCTACCCTTCACTCCCAACCTTCACCCACCCTTCAACCCTTCACTCCCTCACCAACCCTCCCAACCCACCCTCCTACTCATCACTCCATCAACCACCCTCCTACTCATCACTCCTTCACCCACCATCCTACTCTTCACTCCATCAACCACCCTCCTACTCTTCACTCCATCAACCACCCTCCTACTCTTCACTCCCTCACCCACCCTCCTACTCTTCACTCCCTCACCCACCCTCCTTCTCTTTACTCCTTCACCCACCCTCCTACTCGTCACTCCATCAACCACCCTCCTACTCATCACTCCTTCACCCACCAACCTACTCTTCACTCCATCAACCATCCTCCTACTCTTCACTCCATCAACCACCCTCCTACTCATCACTCCATCAACCACCCTCTTACTCATCACTCCATCAACAACCCTCCTACTCATCACTCCTTCACCCACCACTCCTTCACCCACCCTCCTAATCTTCACTCCTTCACCCACCCTCCTACTCTTCACTCCTTTACCCACCCTCCTACTCATCACTCCATCAACCACCCTCCTACTCTTCACCCCATCAACCACCCTCCTACTCATCACTCCTTCACCCACCCTCCTACTCTTCACTCCTTCACCCACCCTCCTACTCATCACTCTCTCACAAAATGCAAAAAGACCAGAAGAACTATGCAGACTAACACACTGAAAATGTGATGAACTGATAAGAACCGGGTCATGTAATAAACAGTGTAGGGGCCAATGATCAGCCTTGTATTCTGCATATGTTTTCATAATCTCAATGCGTCATGGCTGGATGGTTGCGAGGGCGTCGTTTAATATTTTTTTTCCCGCTTGGTTTACCTGGTTTGTGTCTTTGTGACTTCCTGCCAGGGGTCAGAAATGAAGCACCGGGTTGGCGTGGAACTGCGCAAGAGCTCCCCGCCTGCTCTCTTGTGCTCAGTTAGAAACCCTACCTCCTACACTCTCCTACAACGCCGGTCAGGAGGATGCGTGGGGAAAATCATTACCATACATTTGGAAAATGATAAACTCTGCTATTAGATTATATATTTTATTTCCCCACCAATGTGAAATTGAGCTGGTTCTTCGCCAGCTCTGCTCTCCTGAGGCATGCAGGTCTTTCGTCTTCACTTCAGCCCGCCCTCAGGATCCAGGTTGCCTCCTCAAATTGGTTTACATCAAAGCAATAATTAGTCAGTTAGTTACTGCAGAGCTAGGGGACTGAGGTGCCCTCAAGGACCAAGCCTGTGAGCTGGGGAGAGTAAACACGGAACCTGCTCTAAGCTAGTCTCCCCTGGCGAGACCCCAACTTGAGTTTGGTATCTTAATGGGCACAGACAAAACTTTGTTCACAAAATATAAATGGGGCAAAACTTTAGTTGGGGGACTGGTAGTGCTCTAAATCCTCATATGAATCCAATATCATTCCACTTTGCTCTGGTCCGGTTCAAAAGAAACCACCTAGGCAGAAAGACAAGTGCTTATGTTCGAAAATGTTGCTTAAATGGATTGACTTGGGGGAGCGTGAACGCTGCTCTGGCTATCTCACCTTCAGAGCGGCGGGACTCTGATCGATTGGCTGAGATCTCTTTTTCACTTCAGCAGCTGCTCAAAGGTGGGAGGTGCCGAGAGGAGCCCGGACACAAGGCGGAAGACATAAACTTCATCCCTCCCAGGAACAAGGAAGTCCATTACGGTTATTTAGGCTTTCTTTTCCACTCTGAGTCTCTGGCCCATTATATGCCCTCAAAGGTGAGAACCTGAGTCATCAGACAAGAGGGGACGGCTACGATCCTCAAGTGCCTCTGCAGACTCTTTAGATTGGGTGCTCCAATGTCCCTCCTTTGGGTCCACACAAACACACACACACACTTCCGACTTGATTAATGCCCTATTTTCTAGAGCCTGATATGCTAACCCTGGAGCAGGGTTAGTGAACCCTGGAACAGAGTTAGCACTGACTTTTCAGGGCTAGCCCCAGAAACAAGGTGACAAAATAACCAGTGTGAAACAAGGTCAAGAACAAAACCATAGAACGTTTATTGTCCAACCACAAAACCTGCCGTTAATTTACATACACTTTGGACGCGCAGTAACCAACAGCTACAATGTATTTCTGTTACCATCCTGTCACTTGCCAAAATGTGGTCATTTTATTATACCGGCAACATTTTTGCTAAGTACTTATTGCGGCTTGCTTTGGTCGTAAATCTAGCAAATATGTGGAAAGAATAAAGGTATTTTCAACACGAGGCAGAGAATGACACTGCCAGAGAGAACATTTGTCATAGATAAAATGTAAAATAGTCTTATGACGTATTTGTCCGTTAGACCACTATCAGGATTACGACGGTAGGACCCAAAGGCAGACAGGATCCAGGTAAGTGCGTTGTGTGTGTACACAGAATGTTCGTAGTCAAACACAGGCGTGGGTCGGCAACGGGGCTGGTGGGTGTGTATCAGACGATAGGCAGAGACGTGGTCGTGGGCAGGCGAAGGTCGGTAACGGGGCTAGCGGGTGTGTGTCAGACG
>JACXGK010004283.1:0-17201 GCA_016801125.1 Novumbra hubbsi | reverse complement strand
AGACTAAATACACAGACAGTAATGGGAAATAGACAACACCTGGTGGGAGGGGGTGGAGACAAAAGAACAGGTGAAACACATTAGGGCATGACAACCAGGGCTTTGTAATACAAGTGTGAATCCTCAGCCTAGCGTTAAACCTTAGCCCAAACAAGTGTGTGAACACAGGCTACGTTAACACAGGGACAGTCTTTGCCTGGGGCAGTGTGAAAAGGCCTTGTGTATCCAGGTACTTTTCATGTGACTATCTTTCTGTTTACGCCAAACCCACCTATGGTGTTTGTTTTCGAAAGCTCTATTTAATTCTCATCTGACTGTAGAACCCAGTCCCATTGAAAGTTCAGGTAAAGTTTAGCAAACTGTAGGCACTAGAGTTTCTTTTATGACAACCCTCCCAAACACCATGTGGTTATGTCAGTGCCGTCTGATCAGAGTTTTGGTCACCTTCTGACCCCACAACCCAACTAACACCTGCAGTTCTCCAGCTGTGATCCTTGGTGATTTTTGGCCACTCAAACCATCCTCCTTCCTGTGTGCGGGTTCAATATAGACATATTGTTTACATCTCAAGGTGCTTTAAACTTAATTATTGCCCTGATAGTGGAAATGGGCGCAAGAATGTGTTCTCTGGTTTTTCCCATTGTGATGGATGACTATAGGTATTTGGCATGTGTGTCTCCTCATATTTCTACCCTAGTGAAACAGGAAGTTATGGCTTACCACTTAAGTGTTCCTAATCACTCAGGTGAACAGAAAAAATTTATAATATGAATGGGAATATATTTATATATTTTGAATGAAAAACCAAAAGGAAAAACAACAAAGAATAATTTTTCCATAGCCTGTTTTGCTTATATTTACCAAGGGTGTTAATAGAGGGCACTGCGTCATGGGTTTTCATGTAAATAATCATTCTTTCACGTTTTATCAAGCATTAACCCCTGGATGCTGCTCACATAGTGAAAGAGCTGCCTGCTTAGAGAGCTTTCTGATTCCTCGCTAGGTTTGCATTTGCTAGTGTCCTTGTCACTACTGGTATCATGAGGCGATACCTGCAGCCCATTCAGGTTGCACAGGTAGTCCAGCAAATCCATACATGCCGTCACAAGATGGTTGGCTGTGTCTCCCAGTACAGCCTCAAGAGCTGTACTGGGAGACACAGCAAGGAGGAGGAGGAGATACCAAGAGACGGGACGTTACACACGGATAGCTGGACAGGGGCAAATATGGGCATCAACCCAGGGCAGGGCCCTTATCTGCTCCTTTGTGCGAGGAGAAACTGGAGGAACATTGCCAGAGCCCTTCAATAATGACCTTCAGTGGGCTACTGGTGTGCTCCTTGAGCGTGGCATGAGGGTCTAACATTCTCAATGCCCGGCCTCAAGTGGCCAGAGTGTGTAGGCAGTTCCTGGATGATGAAAGCATTGACGCTATTGACTGGCACGTTATGTATCGGCGCATCCAACCCGCCAAGTAGCGCCACCAACTGTCCAGGAGAACTCTAGAACACTTCAGAAAACGTAAGAGTGTTTTTACAGATAGCTATTTTGTTTAAATATGTCATTCTCTCACAGAATTTTCCACATGGTGACAGAAAATCTGTACCAGAATGACTGCAATTTAATTGGCTGAAACGGAAGGTGACAATAGTGTAAGACCAGAGTTGGGACAACCACTTCTTCCTTCAACTGTCCAGCTAATAACTGTGAACAGTCGGCACAACACCTCCCTCTATCTATCCTGTTCCCTTTGTCTACCTCTCACTCTCTTCCCTCCCCCGACCTCCCTCTCTTACAGACACCACAGCTCTCTATTTACTGTGACCAGTGTATTCAACCACTGAGCAATGATCAAATATAGATGTCAATGGACGTCAATGGTTGTCGAGGAATGTTAAAAAGTAGTCAACATTCTATCTAAAAAAAAAATCATAGATGTCAATCTTGATTACAGTACAGTACAGTTTAGTACTGTAGAGCAGTGAGCCGTACAGCACAGTAGAGATTTGTACAGTATAATACTGTAAAGTTGAGATGAGCACAACAAGGTAGAATAAAGTATAGCTCAGTGAAATTAAGTACACATTTGTACAGTATAGCACCATTGTATAGGTCAGTACAATACAGTACACTACTATGATATTGAAACTCTTGAACATAGACTTCTACGATTGGTCGGGGTAGATATATAATGTGATGATGTTAAAGTCAATCTGTTATCTGATGTTGAAACCCTTACAGATGCTGTAGATCAATAACCACTTTTTACTCAGTATGTCTTATCATAGCTGACAGCACATTCTTTCGGCAGAAATATCTGAAATGTAATTCAAACTAGATATGTAACCAAGATTTTGGAAAACTTTGTCACAAAAAACTGAGGAAGATATTAAACTCATTATGCCATGAAAGTTTATATTTGCGCTGCTCAAGATAATGTGTTTTTGATTTTTTTTTTATGAAAGTAGTTGAAAGTTGTGCATTTGCATAGTTCTTATAAGGTGCCATATGTAGTATGTTTTACTTGTACTACTGTCATAAATGTCCAGAAAACATATGCAGTTAACATATGCAATTATGTTCAGAGTTCCTTAGATATTGAAATTTAAAATGTTTTTCTATTTCATCTAAACGTTTGTCTCCTCATACCTGATTTTAAGTACTACACCCCAACCCAGCTAAACCACGTGTTAACGTTAGAGGCAGGATTTCCACACAGTCCCCACCTATTTAAAGTGCTACCTTAAAATCCCTCTTTTAGAAATGCCATGTTGTTATGACATAATACTCCAGAGAATAAGTTATCAAATCAACAGTCTACTCACATTCAGATTTTTAAAGACCAATATATGTCCACACCATTCTGTTGAAGGGGTAGCCCACAGCTTTCAAAGACAGAAAAACTATTTTTTAACAATTATTTTATTTTTATCGGAAGGAAATGCATATACTTATAGTTTAAGTAATTACAGGTCATATTAAAGAAAATGTACGTTTTTAAACTGTTTTTCCAAGTATGGCAATGCTCATATGGGAAACATATTTTCTTCTTAATGATAAATATAATTGTAAAGAAAGCTTAACCATCTCTTTATTTATTTTGGCAAATAATAATAGGTTTTGTGAGACCTGAAGACAAATACTGTTCTCTAAAATGCCAACGGAGTTCATTGTCATTAGTAAATGATTTAGCATGCACTGTGCTGCAGTCTTCCATGATCCACATAAATATGTTCCAAAATTGTCCAAATCAATGTTTTGCATGTGACTTAGTCCAGTCATATTATAAAAATAACGAACCTAAAACAACAGGAACGCAGAAGTCAAACTTTCCATTATTTATGAACTAGCTCCCTCCAATGTACAGAGTGGGTAGCTGAGTTAGATGCTGCCTCGAGCAAGAGGAAAGTAGGAGAACCATATCAGGCTGGCTTGACAATAGATGACTTGTCTAAAAAAATGAATCTAATTAAAACAACTCCCGTTTGAAATGGCGCAAAAACAAAACTCGCATATTAACAATAGCATAGGCATTACGCAACCAGGGACGTTTGGACGTCTCTAAACATCAAAAGGTTCTGTCATGGTCTCCTGAACGTATCCTGTTTACTGGGTCCAACCCTCAATTAAGTTGAGTCACGGTCATATCTTTATTAGTTGCAGTCAGAGAACACACAAATCAATAGGCCTAATAGATCTTGTTTTGCGTTTGTGTGAGTCCCTGCGTTTTAATAGAGTTAACATAACACTGCATGTTTGGAATCATATTCACTTGTGTCCTTGACTCTGATATTGTGTTAGACTTGATTGGATACCTCATTTTATGAGCTTTTATAGGACCCAAATGAAATGTGTCTATAACCACAAAACATGCCGTGTTCACGTCTGAAACACTAATAGTCGCAACACGCCAGTGCGCACTGTAGAGCCTATTGGAAACATGGCATCGTTTGCAATTATAGCAATGGAAGTCAATGACTAATATCTTGGAAGATCACGGAATGATAACGGGTGAGTTTATCCTCCGTATCAAACATGCTTTAAACATCCAAATTGTAGATAATGTCATTAACGAATATTTGCCAAAGCCAAACACAATAATCCAGTCAGCCTTTTACTGCCATGACTAGTCTTGTCTGTGGGCAATGAATTGAGCACACACAAATACTGCATTTATCCAGTTTTCTTGTGCCCTGGCTGTAGGCTACTTATACCCCCTTATCGTCTATGCTAATAACCAATAATCTGGAACTTTTCTATCAAATGCCGCCTACACAATTTACCACATAACGTATTCAGTTCCATAGCATAAAATGTTTTTACACCATCGCTTAAGAGTTAAGTGTATATTTAGTCGTCTCGGAAAATAGCCAACCAATGGAAATGAATGATGGCAAAGACATTCTGACTCAACATGAAGTATATTATTAATATTTCAATTTAGGCTATTTTCTATATAAACAGAGAATGTTCAATTACAACTCGTTGAGCAATGAATTAATAGTTGTTAATTTCATTGAATAAGGTTAGGTCTCTCCAGACTGCAGGTGGTATAGCCTATTAAAATGGATGGTGATTTGGACCTAAGCACCTATTGGCAACTGGCATCAACACAACAGAGCATTACGAAAGTAGATTAATCACATTTTCATATTAAATATAAGGGCACGTGATTGTGTGAGCTTCCAAAAGAGAGACTTTCACTAGAGAACAGGACACAAGCAAACGTGCTAAACATAGCCAAATATGCTCTTATCGTTTAGCATAACAGCCATCATGCCAGAATCCTAATTTGAAATTCGTTATAACTCTATAGCATAAAACATACATTATGCATGAAAAGACATGAAGTCTAGAACTTGTTTTCCCCCCTTTCCCAAAATCGTAATCACCACGATTTGAAATACCTGCATTTTATACCGACATTTGATAAAAGTACCCGTCACAACAATTGTGACCATATAACATGTTTGAACCTTCAAACATTTCAATATGTATACTTACCATAAGGCTTGATCTCCACCACTAGTCAGGCAATTTCCCTCAGTGCATGTCCCGGTATTTCTGAGTGGATTGCTCTTTAACTCCCGCAAAATCCGAGGCAAAAACCGTGCCAGAAAAATATGACTTTTCACTTTAAAAGGTTATAAACTCGCCTCTTCATACTTCGTCATAATTCGTTCCAAGACAAACTAAAGGATCCCCCTTAACAGAAATATTGTTTTTAATCCAAAACGTTTCTTTCATCAAAGACGACCATTTGCCAAAGATCTTGCGCATCCTTATTTATTCTATCGACATGAATAAGAAACAACTAACATATTTTCTATGCGCTCCTCACGATTCAGGATGCACTTGCTTGCTAAAACGCCGAGGTCTTCTCACGTCCCTGATGGAGAGGATGAGGTGATCGAAAAATGGAACCGAGACACACCTAGTGGCCCTAGAAGGAACTTCAATAGGACTGATACATATTTTTAAAGAGACAAGGGATGTTAGTTTCCCCTACATGTCTGCAACTAAAAGTCCTAATTTTTACACCATCACATTAAAGCCTACCATATTTATTTGCGACTTTACTGCAAGGTCATTTCTGTAGTAGCTATTATTCCCAGACTGAATCACTTTACTACAATCACTGCGGTTGCGTAACACTCACTGGTACTTGTTGAAGATGCTTCTCAAGCACTTTACAAATGATACTTGTGGACCATGCAGAAGGACTACAAGCACAGTGGAAATGTCACTGTGTATAATCTCAGCAACAATGACACTTTTTCGATGTGTTGAAAGATAGTAGGGATCACAGAAAGTAGATAATGTATTATTACTAAATAGCAACTGGGCCAATCCAATTGCAAGATATGTTCTGTCTAGTTCAGTTGGTAGATCATGGCACTTGCAGCACTAGGGTTGTAGGTTGAGTTCCCACAGGAGGCCAGTACCAGAAAGTACTGGAATGAAAATGGCATACAGCCATTACTGCGAATTGCTCTGGATTAGGGCATCGGCTAGAAGATGTGAATGTTAAAGTAAGGCAAGGTCTAATGCATTTCACTAGTAAGTCTATTGTGCAGATACAAAATGTTTGATATTTAATTACTCTTAACATGTGGTATTACAGAAGATTAAGCAATGGTGATTAGCATGTGTTGTCCTTAGCTGCACACAGAAAACATCAACATAATGATTGACTACTTCTCTTATTTTGTGTTGACAATTCCTAACCATTGTTTTATATAAGTGCATACACTTAAAATAGACATACATACCCCACCAGACACAGCACAATGGATTTCTTTACTGTACACAAATCAAAAACAGATTTAATGCATTGCATGTCCCACGGGGGGCCAGTATAAATGTATGCAGTCACTATTGTCAGTTGCACTGGATAAAGGCCCCTGTTTAATTCTTGGGGAATGATTTGTCACAAAAGTTTACTCAGGCGGAAAGGAAAATATGTTTAGCTTTGAAAAAAGATTACAAAATATATTATTGTATGGCAAACTGTAATGTAAATAAGAATGGGTAGTTTATACACAGTAATAATAGTTTATGAGAAGTTAGTATCTTTCCAATTTATTGCTCATTTTCACCAATAGTATTTTGCCTTGTCTACCAGTGTCTGTCATTTGTTTGATGTTTTATGTGGACCCCAGTACGGGTATCTTCTGCATGTGGAATGACCAATTTGGATCCTAATAAACTGAAACTGTAGTACCCAATTACTGTGGTAATTAATTATCCCAGATATCTTGAAGTGGTGCTGTCCTTTTGTTGACAGTCTTCAGACTGCCATGGGAACCCGGGACTGATGTTCAAGCACACAACGCCTCAACATGCACTTGAACAGAACTTTCGATTGTGATCAATGCGATGACAGACAGCAAGTAACAGCTGCTACAGCTGATATGTCAACGGGGACATTGTAGGGCTACAGTCCACATACTGAGAACTGGAAATGCTCCTCAACAATAAGGTTGGAACCTATGAACTATATCCTAGTAGTACACTATTGCAAATAAGGTACTGTAAATATCTTTTAAGTAAAAAAAGCCACTACTTTGCAAGCTACTCATATGCTATGGCTACCTTTTGCTTTCACCTGATTAAATCAATAAAAAAAAAAGAACGTTATTAGTTTAATTTTGCATAAATACTTGTTACCCATTTCAATGAGCTGATATATTAGAAAGGAAAGATATTGCCTTCAGCTAACTGGGTCTTCTTAGTTCAGTTTCATTGTGTGTTATATCATTTCATTAATATTGAATATTTTAATTGACATGCTCCATTTTTATCACAGACAACCGGATAACCCACTGAAAGTTTTAATGCATGTTTCACATTAATGCACTCTGGTCATTAGCAGTGCAATGCCGCCCTGACCTCAGCCATGATTTATTCTACCCAGAAAATCTAAAAGCTGTTTTTCCCAGTCTATACTCTGATGAAAGCTCAGATGAAACCTTTACGTTCAATGTGGACCTTGGAGTCTAATATCTGTTAAGAGACACAAACAATGTCAATTACCGTGACCCATTTCTCATCAGCGGATGTGTTCACACTTCAACACCTGAGTGCAACACGTCCCCTTCATAAGACTTACGCACTGTACTGTATAGCAACAGCATCCATCCCATCTACACCGCATGTCACGGCCAACCAGATGATTTACCAGATGGAGTGGCTAATGGCAGACACTTGAAACGTACTCGCTGGTTAGTCATTCACTTTGCCATTCTCTCCACCCAAGTACAATGGGCCAAGCTGGAGAGTGGTCCTCTCTGGAATCGTATGAAGCACTGCCGGCTTGTTCACGTCAGCACGAGCTGTCATTCTGATGTTGGTCGGTTGTAGCACACTGTGTGGAACAAGTGGCTAGAAGGATGTTTGGGAAGGCACCCAGGATGGGTAGAGGCAGCGAGGATGTGTAGAGGCAGCAAAGATGTGTAGAGGCAGCGATGATAGGTAGAGGCAGCGAGGATGGTGGAAGCAGTGAGGATGGTTAGAGGCAGCAAGTTTGGGTAGAGGCAGTGAGGATGGCAAGAGGCAGCGAGGATGGGTAGAGGCAGCGATGATAGGTAGAGGCAGCGATGATAGGTAGAGGCAGCGAGGATGGTTAGAGGCAGCGAGGATGGGTAGAGGCAGCGAGGATGGGTAGAGGCAGCGAGGATGGGTAGAGGCAGCAAGGTTGGGTAGAGGCAGTGGAGGCCAGCCGGGGTACACTGCCACGTGGCTTAGTAGTCCCAAGCGGAGAGACGAGCAAATGCTGGTGTAATAACCGGGCTCCGCTCAGGGGGACTCTGAGGTGCCCACGCACAGCTCTGACTAGTTGTCTGTGTTAACCCCCCTCTATCTCTGACCTGTTCTTCTCTGCATTCCTGTTCTTCACTTTCTCCTCCTGTTTTTCCTCCACAGAGTTTCCCTTGAAGCAAGAAAGTGTATGTACATTTGAACAAGAGCAGCAAAAAAAAAAAAAAGAAAAGCCACGCAATTATCTCCCACACAACACCGTCACATGAGCCAGCCAATGCAATGTGTTAGGGATGTCACGCACCACTTCTCCCTGATTCAGCAATCTCTTCTAGGGCATTTTACATTTCACACACCATAAGCTCTTGTCCACATTGACCTTCAGAAACACTCAGTGTTATATCCCACAAAGACAGTTTGTCGGTTCTGGGATTCAAACCTGTAACCCAGTGCTCACTGACCAAACAATCTGCCCCCCCCCACTTTGAGTGCACATGTGAATGCCAGACTTAACAAGGCTCTAGAGACACCTGAAAGGTACATTTTACTACCACGCCACGATTAGTAAATGGATCGGATTTAAATCCATAGCTAAATGAATGGAAACGAAAGAATGCCTCCATTTGAGATTGCTCACAGGGCATGTCAGAGAGTGCCGTCAGTCACAATCAGTTCAACAGGTACTCTGGTATAACGGCAGTGTGGGGTTTCCTACGCACTAGCTGCTCAAACACATCTGCTCATTGTATTCCGTGAAACAAAGTAAACCCATTTATATCACTGACCACAAATGAAATTACAACTGCCATGTTGTACTTTGTCAACCAAGAAGAAAACCATTGCGTGCTACGATCTGCAACGTGTACTACTGAGCTGCATATTTAAGGGTGTGTTACTCTGTTCGAGTAGGATTAGTTCCAGTGTGCCGTATATCAATAGAACTGTGGCTACACAACCTTCTCCTCAAGGCATGTGTAACATAGTAAAAGTGGCTCTGTACCAGGCCGTTTTTGAACAGATCGCCATTCAGGATGATTTGTCTTTCACCATTGAGGTCGTATTGCGTAATAACATGGGGTCAGTAAAAGAAACGAATGCTGGCTCTAAAAAGAATAAAGGTAAACAAAGTGGTTGCCCTTGAGCAAAGCATTCAACCCTAATTGTCACTTTGGGCCCTGGATTAAAGCTAAATTACTCAAATGGAAATGAATGTCTTTCTCCCTTCATCTCTCGCCATATATGGTTGGAGGCAGACATGTTCTGGCAAAGTGACTCATTGACGTTAGAGCAAATAGTTTGTCAAATTTACATCTGATGCCAGCGGGACCAGCAGCCAATTGTCGCAAGAGTGGAAGAGCAATCATCTGATATCATCAAACTGTAATGAATCTGCATGCAAGAGTGAAATTAAAGGCATCTTACAGAGCAAATTCACCACAAAGGCACAGCAATTCTCTCTCATTGGTCCTGTCAATACAGTAAGACAACAAGTACAGAAAACAAGATATTTTGGCACTTTTTAAAAGGGGACAGGTGCACTTCAAACCAAACTTTGTAATAACAGGACCCGTTTCCTTTATTGGAAAATATATACAAGCACAATAATTGTCCGTTATACAATATTAACTGTGACTCACTGGATCAGTGTCTGGCCCCTGCCAGACAACCTTGCGCTGCACAGAGGTTCATAACCTCATAGAGCGCACAACAAGAGAGCCTGGAATATTCTAGACCAGCCATGCACGCGCCCAAGTTGAGCCTGGAATATTCTGGACGGTGCCAGGAAGCAGAGCCTGGAATATTCTGGACGGTGCCAGGAAGCAGAGCCTGGAATATTCTGGACGGTGCCAGGAAGCAGAGCCTGGAATATTCTGGACGGTGCCAGGAAGCAGAGCCTGGAATATTCTGGAGAACTCTGACAGGGTACAGCAGCCTCTGATTAGAAATAATCAGGTGGTGGCTATAAAAGCGTGTGTGAGAGTGTGTGTGGGGGGGTAGACAAGCCAATTCTGAACAGGTATAGTGTTTCTCTTTTCTGTTCATTGACAGTGACTATTGAATCTGCTCCTGTCCACCTACTTGAGGTAGATTCCTTGTGTTCATCTGATATTTTAGTTTTGAATGATCTGATGTGATGTGGTATCTGAGTGACAAAATCGAGGAGTTTAAATGACCTAGATGGTTGATTTGGACCAGTTATAAACAGCTGTCCAAGGTCTACAATAACTTACATGACAGGAGGAAAACTGCTGATGCAGCTTCTACACTCTGCTATCAAAATGTAATGATAGAAAAAAGAATGGTCGGGGGCTTTATAACCCGCAGTTCAGTTCGAATATTTTAGGAGTTTGTCCTCCCGTTGTGTCGCATGGGTGTTTGTCTGTGCCCGACATCAGGTAGAGTGAAATGGGATTCATTGGTCGTGCAGGATCTCTCCTACTGTCACTGAGTGCAGAGCGGAGAGGCTGTGGATCCGCTGAATCTGAGAGCCCTTTCCAATTACATCAGGACGGGGGGAAGGGGCTGGGGCTGCCTGGCACATATTGACTGCCCACTAAATCTTGTTTATACTGTGCCATGGGGTCAACAAGTGTGACTGCTGCAGCCCACTACTGGCAAAACAGATTGCAGTGGGACGAGGAAGGAAGGCGCTAGGTTCCAGCCCCCACCCAGGCCTGCTCCGTCCGGAGATATCTACGGCGCCGAAACATCAGTCAGTCCTTCTGCTCTGTCTGAGGAACACGCTGACTGACTCAGGAACCCGGAGATACTCACGGAATGTGCCGACAAGGAGTTATGTTCCCACAATAGATGCCGGGAGTGCCTACCAAGGTGGAGGGCAAGGGCAAAACTCTGAATTTATCAGATCAGTTCATGCAAGGTTAATTGTAGGGAAATGATTATGATACATAAGGCCGGTTTAGTGACGACCTCATTCCTCGGATCAAAGCAGTTCCAGACTGTCTGAATAAGAATATAAAGGAAATTCATTTGTAAAGATTTTTATGTGAGACAGTTTTATTTTATCTGGGACAGCCAAGGACATATTAGCCCCTTGACCTCCCATTTCCTCTTGCCTGTGTGTCTCAGGAGTTTGGTCTGGCCATTAAGCTGTCCAAACTGTGCCGCTAAACATAGCAGAATCTCTTGCATTGTGGATGTGGTGATACATTAGTGTGCAGCAAACTTGTACTTTGCCTGAGTTGATAAAAAAAAGAGAAGTTGCCAAAGTCTGAGAGGTTGCAAGACTCCTGTTTCTTACTGGATGCAAGGTGAAGCAGATATGGGTGCTTCGGAATTCTGCACAACCTCCAAACCCCTCCCCCAACACTTTGCGGGTCCAAACCCCTCCCCCAACACATTGCCTGACATAAAGATCACGTTCCTTGTGGGGCAGGGCTAAACTGTCTTTGCTAGACACTAATTTGTATTCCAATACATGCAGGACGCCACCTTGATCAGGCAGCATCATGATGCTTTGGCTTTCCCTCTTCTTTGATGTTTAGAAAAACAAAAACTTACTTAGGAAAAAGTGCCCAGACAATAAACTCCTAGAATCCAGCTCGCACCATTACCCCTTCATAGGTTTTCTCAGAGCCTCTGTCTTGCTTTGGGAAAACCTTGGGAAAAGCACATCTGAATTTGTCAACCCCAATGAACCCTTGAGTTCTCCCGAGCGGCATAATATGTTTAAACTAAGTGGAGAAAAAAAATAACAGCAATAAGATTGAATAACCCGAAAGTTTGAAATGAACCTAAATGGATTTTTACCCTGAGAACAGTGCCTTTTAGGCTGAAATTCCTGCATGTGTTGTGATACTTGATAGATACCTTACATATTCCATTCTTCATAATTTCATTTGTGGAGGGAAGACTGTCTTTTTTCATTCGATTTTAAGATCATCATTGATGTAAATGGTCGTTGCATGAGGAGATTGTGAGCCCTTAGAAAAATGTAAAAAGCTTTTAACAACACACAATTGTATAATTTACATTTCTGTCTGTAATGGAACATTATCTTGTTTGATTCCATAGTAATGGAGATGAAGACACTACATTACAGAGGGATTACTGACTGCACAAAA
This sequence comes from Novumbra hubbsi, assembly GCA_016801125.1. Lineage (NCBI taxonomy): Eukaryota > Metazoa > Chordata > Actinopteri > Esociformes > Umbridae > Novumbra > Novumbra hubbsi. The sequence continues at coordinate 4,858 of JACXGK010004283.1, read as the reverse complement.
AAAGTTTATCCTTGAGAGACTGTCTGAGAATAATATTAAATTGTGTTTTTTTTCCCCAATAGATTTCACCTCCATTCCAACACCCCATACGGTTTTAAGGCCTTAAGGCATAAGTTCATATAAATAGTTGGGACCTCATATAAAATCTATGCCTGAGGGATATTTTGCTTCTTGAAAGGGTTACTACAATACAATACAGTGTTCGTACACACAGTCGAGCCAAGTTTATTTATTTTAAATCAATATCTCCGGTATTCATAGTAGCAGTGTGTCAGTAAGCTGCTGTACTAGTAGGAAAATGAGAGATGACAGTTGAAAGGAGGATATGAGTGCTTGGGGGTTCAAGAGGTAGCAACAAGAGAATAAGGGGAATTTGTGGGGGCGCAAGGGGATCTTGGGGGGTGGTTGGGAAATGTGAATTCTCACACCATGCCGTCTCGTCTAGCAATGGCCATTTTTAAAATAAACGCATCTGTATCACAGAATTACCCACAATGCACAAGTTTGGTTATGGCAGTAGAGGAAATCGATAGGAGAAAGGATGTTATGTAGAGTGGTACTGAGGCACTGTAGTGGGTGCACAACTAGCAGATAGAAGGGCTTTTCCTGTAACCACTGTCTGAGAGAATCTAATGTTTACAACAGCTGTGTTTTGGTGGTGGGTGATGCTGGGTGGGGGGGGGACCGGTGTCGCACATAGTTAATTCATCATTGTACTAGAGTTCGGGGGGGGGGGGCCTCTACGCTGGCGTCAGCAGCCACTGCGGACCGATACAGAGGCAGAGAGGCAGTTTAATGGCCAGGAACCACGGGCCCTGCGTAAGCCGCACAGTGAAATAAAGCCCATTCTGGAGATACAATTACTTATAGAAATTAAAAAGCCCTACCAAAATGTGCAAATGCTCTCACGGTGGTTTTCAAAGAAAATGGTTCAATTTCCAACCCTTTTCCTTTCCCCCACCTTCCCTTGTCTCCGTCCCTCTTGGCCGTTCTTGGTAAATCTCAGCCGGTCCTTCGTGATTAAATCTGAAATCGGAGCCGAATAGCCTCTATTCTAAAGGTAATTAATATGAACTCCCTCACTATGTCCGACCTTCGTTAAAGACCTCAATGAGGCTCGTCTGTTGATTATGTTGAATTGAACTTCCGCTTCTGCAGAAACAGGTCATCACCCAAGGTGAGTAGCACAATATAGCAAATGAAAACAAACAAACATACACAATATTATAAGATAGACACATAACACTGAGCTGGGTCATTGTGAATTCAGAAAGGGTGTGTTTGTGTGTGTTGTGTATATGTGTGTCTGTCCCACCAATACAGATGTTCTGTCAGGGGATTGGACCTTACAAGGCACATTGAGGCAACAGCAGTGCCATTACACATCAACCCATATGCTGTGTGTTTATCATACTTGCATAGCTTGGCTCCGAGAATTTCATTTATCAGTCCTGCATTATTTAGTTCTGTCACTGCAACTCCACAAGGTATTTTAAACATGGAATACATTAAGGATGAAGAAGGCCGTGCCGATTCATGAACATGAATATTCCTCCACTCTAATAAGCATATTGCAGCTGCCCCTAGAATGATTATCTGAGCACCAATTTCTAAATAACTGTACTAAGAGTTAAAATAATCTGCCCTTAAATCATGCTGACGGCAGCTGTTTTTGCTAAGAGACCCAGTACTGTATGCACATTATGAGGCGGTTTTTGCTTAGAGGCCAGTACAGTATGCACATTGTGAGTCTGTTTTTGCTTAGAGACCCAGTACAATATGCACATTATGAGTCTGTTTTTGCATAGAGACTCAGTATTGTATGCACATTATGAGTCTGTTTTTGCTTAGAGACTCAGTACAGTATGCACATTATGAGGCTTTTTATTTTTAGGGACTCAGTACAGTATGCACATTGTGAGGCTAGTTGTGCTTAGAGACCCAGTACAGTATGCACATTGTGAGGCTACTTCTGCTTAGAGACCCAGTACAGTATGTACATTTTGAAGCTGTTGTTGCATAGAGACCCAGTACAGTATGTACATTTTGAAGCTGTTGTTGCATAGAGACCCAGTACAGTATGCACATTATGAGGCTGTTGTTGCTTAGAGACCCATTACAGTATGCACATTATGAGGCTGTTATGGCCAATACAATATTACTGTGTGCAGGAAGACATGGATGACATATTACTGGAAACTGTCTTCCACGCATTGTACTTTCTGGGAGTGAATTCCACTCTCAAAATAAAAGAGTACAGGGACAACAATGCAAAGCTAGTGTTGTTTTATGACACAACCTTAGAACATTTTAGGTTAAAACCATTTTACTTAAATCTTGAATTGGTAGTTTAAATGATGAAAAAAATTCTCCCTATACCTTTTTAGTATAAAGCTGCAGGGTGGGTCTAGAAAGATTAAAAAAACTCAGAAATTAAACTCTGACATTTATAGACAGAGCTACGAAAGCAAGGACGAAGGATATTGTAAAAAACATAGTAACTTGAATAATGGTTTGAGGCTGTAGAGTTAGTTTAACTTTGTTTAAAACATTTGAGTCGAAAAAGTTGATATTTTAGAAATGGTACTGTATTATTGAGCTTGTAGAGTAAGGTCCAAAACCAAATAACTGTTCTGTAAAGGTGCAGGAAATTATGTTCCAAAGTGGTCTGGCTTAGCATCAGGCCAATATAAAAGGAAATGCGTTGGTGTGTAAAAGCCTTCAGTATGACAATTGTACTTAATTCCCAGTCTTCTCAAAAAACAAATCACACGCCTAGGATCTCCATATTCTCATGACTTCCTTCGCTCAAGTGTCTTTCTTGATAGTCACAAATGACAGGCTATGTATCATGCTGGTGCCTTAAAAGACACCCGTTTAATAACCATCCACCACTAAATAATGCAAATGCTAAGAAGCTATGGCGAATAGGATTAGAAATCCGATGCATCACAGAGTCAGAGTGGGGAACGTCTGCCCTATTTACATGACGTGTGACTGCCCTAATTCTCATGGTAAGAGGAAGTCTCGGCACGCGTATCAACGAGATAAGTCTCACCCGCCATCTCCGCTGCGCCACCGGTCACCAGAGGATTTGCGCCGAGGGACTATGACGGTGCAGAATGAATGAAGAATTATGACGCCAGAACAACTGTCCATCTTGCATATGGAAACTGTGAGTCGTATGGGCTTTGATATGTTATAATGCTAGAAGCCCTCTCGTTTCTGTGGCCGAGCAGTGAGCCGTGAGCGCAAGCCTCAAGAACCAGATGTGTTGAGTACAAAAGGGCCAGCCAATTGCAGCTTCTAGCCATGCATATTGTCTGTGGTTTTATTTACCCCTAAGTTGCATAAGAAAGATGTTGAACAGGATACTACACTTTCAAACGAAAAACAAAACATTCCTCCTCATGGCTTTAAAAAACACTTTTAAGTTGTGGAAAAAGGAGAATGGATATGAAAGGGTGCAGCAAATGCTGTACTGATAAGGTGAATATACGCACCGCTACAGTACGGCAACCACTATCACATCGGACTCATAACACTGAGCAACGGGAACCAGAACCGGTACACCAGACTCATAGATTAGAGAGAATAGGGTTGAATTAGTTCCCAGTTGCTTTAGACCAAAAAAGAGCCCATTTGGTATTCAACCATCCTAAGTCCTCCCATGTCAGCATCTCCTCTAGCCATTACAAGACTATGGTGGTTGCCTACAGAGCGGCAAGGGGAACTGTCCATCCCTGTTTTCAGGCCATTCACAAACCTTAAATGCCTGCACAATATATTTTTGCTACCTCTGGTCTCTTGAACGTTCCGCCCCTACAGAAGGACAGATCATAGGGATCGTAGTGATTAAAGTGATCATAGTGATTAAAGGTATCGTAGTGATCATAGTGATCAAAGTGACCGTGGTGATCATAGTGATTAAAGTAATCAAAGTGATAATAGTGATCGTAGTGATTAAAGTGATCGTAGTAATCATAGTGATTAGTGATCATAGTGATTAAAGTGATAATTTGGTACGCTAGCTTATCTGTCCTGTGCAAATCCGTAGTCCAGAGTGAGCCCATGACATCACTTACTTCAGCTGTCACCATGCTAGCCGTGACCCTGCAGGACTCTAGCTGAATGTGTAGGTGTGTCTGTATGTGCGTATGTAAGCGTGTGTAGTTGGTTGTATTATCTTTACCATCTAGTTGGTAAGGATGAGATGGAGGAATCATCGGATTGGGGAGTAATCGGATTCCCTAAATGTGTAGTTTTTCTGTATTTATACGATTATTAAGTGTATGACATGACATATGCTAGAGCAGAACAAATAAACTGAGCTGTGGTGGACAAGCTAGCTAGCAGGCTCTGTAGCACATTTATTCAAGCAGCTCTTAAACTTCATTGCCAGCAGCGCTTATTGCAATATTGTGTTGCACTGCGTTGTTCTGTGACTTCAAGCAATAAACTCCCCAGATGAGGTTGACACCTTTGGTGGTGTAAAGAATTTACATTTACAATAATAAAGATGGAATACTAAGCAGTTGGTACACTAAATAATCAAATTGTTACTGATTATTGTCATTACATTACAGTATCACACCCCTGCCTGTTTAACCTTATACTTAAAATGCCTGTAAATCCTAGAGATTGGGAAGCTCAACCTTACAAATTGTAATGCTTTTAGACTTTTAGTCCAGTGTTGGTTTCAACAATCAGGCCAATCCTGGTCCAGGGGACCCTAAGGGGGTCATGTTTTTGCCCTAGCACTCACACGCCTGACTCAAAGGTTACCCTAGCACTCACATGCCTGACTCAAAGGTTGCCCTAGCACTCACACGCCTGACTCAAAGGTTGCCCTAGCACT
>JACXGK010004282.1:0-39201 GCA_016801125.1 Novumbra hubbsi | reverse complement strand
GATCCCTCCAGATCAATGGAGACATGATGGAGAGGATCCCTCCAGATCAATGGAGACATGATGGAGAGGATCCCTCCAGATCAATGGAGACATGATGGAGAGGATCCCTCCAGATCAATGGAGACATGATGGAGAGGATCCCTCCAGATCAATGGAGACATGATGGAGAGGATCCCTCCAGATCAATGGAGACATGATGTAGAAGATCCCTCCAGTGGCTTTCATCACGCAACAGAGAGATGAAGAAAGTTTACAGAAAGAAAGCCTTCGCCCCCGTACATCTTCTTTCTTTCTATGCTTCCTCCCAAAGACATCAAACATCTCTCTGGCTAATGTCAAAAACTGGTTGCGGATTTGTCGTATGGCCGTTGTCTGGCCCGGCACTAAACTTTACCTTCAGGAGCTTTACGAAGAGTCAAAGACTTAGCTAGTTGTTTAGAAGAAGTGTTTTGTTGTGCGGTTTGCAGTTAATGTATCATTAGATGGTTTGAAGTGCTGGAACATTCACACACAAAACACGATGACCAGTAAATGCTGAAGCACAAAGCAGTGAGGGCCTCCAGGGGACTGCTAATGACTGATGGGCCCCAGCCCGTCATAATGCTGAGTGGTTCTGTAGATGGCTAGGCTTCACCCATTTGTCAATTAACATGTGTATTGGTATTAATCCAATATTTCTTCACTCGGTCGAGAAATTAAAACACTTAGTGCACGGCCCATATTAACGTTAAGTTATTATAATTTAACATATTGAGGAATTTGTGTAATTATGACCCGGATTAGTCAAAATTTTCATTAAAATTAATATATAACTGCCACTTCTACGTTTTAAGGCTGAGGGACTTTTTAAATGTTCTGCTTCCAGGTTCATTCCAGAAGAACTCGTCCCTGAACAGCAGAGCCAGTGGACCGGGTCCCAGCCACAGGATAAAGGACAGGGACTACCTTGGCTGGATGGACTTCGGACGCCGCAGCGCCGAGGAGTACGAGGAATACTCCTCCTAATAAACAAACACACCGCTAGTTACTATCTTCAGTTATCAAAATGTCATCGATGGAAAACTCGAATTATTGTCCCAAAAAGCTATATTTATTATAATGTATTTGATGTCAATTTGTTTAACTGATATGACGTAATATATATATATAAATACATTTATATTTATAAATATATATATATATATATATATTTATATGTGTGTATATATACTCTCCCACAGTATGTACACGTGTTCTTACACAGATTTTTGAAGAAAAAAAATCAAAAGAAGGGTTGTTGTTCTCTCTGTTCCATGCTATCTTACGTGTACCGTACGCAGAGACAACAAATCCGACAGATTTTGTAATAGAATAAACTAGGACTGCATACACACGCATCCCTTTGAACAGTATGTCCACATACTCAGGCCTTGGGTTCACTTCAGCCCTGAGTGTCACGTGGTCTGGCACTGCGATTGCTCCCTCTCTCTTTGTCATTGACAAATACATGTTATTCAACAGCTCGTCCAACTCATATTTGCTCTCCCATTATGTTGGACCGCACATTGTTCCAAGGACTTGTCATCACTGAGCAATGTAGACACAGCCCACAGCCAGAGGATTTCGGAACCACGTTTCTATGAGAGATTAATGAATTTTGGCCTGAAAGATATACCTCCCTGAGCAGATTCTCTCATAATTGACCCACAGTACAGAAGCCCATCGCTCTCACTGATGGGATTAAAGATCAAGAGCGTTTCTGTTAATGAGCTGTTCTCCAAATCTCATTTTTCCGACATGGCCTTAGGTGGTGATTGTAGCGGCAATAACAGAGGCAATATCACATCTCAGTCACTAAATAGAAAACAAAAACACAGAGGAGACACAAATAAAGCTTGCTTTTTTTTCACATCCGATAACCACATTCAGCTCAGCAAATACTGGAGTGCCTCTTGTGCACATAGGAGAGACAATAGCGTGGCCTGGATTGCACTGTGGGGAACATAGGGCTTTGCTAGCGCCACGCTAATGCTAGCACAGGTGTCTGTCAATGAGCTGATTTAATCGTGAGCGACAGGTGTTTGTTGTGAAGCTCAGCGCGCGGTAGAAGTTGGGGGGCTGGGTCGGTTGTAGTGAGCTCTGTGGCACAATAAACAAAGCATGCCAATAAAATACAGAAAAGCATGATCTGCCTCGTGCTGCGTCTGGGGTCCTTTAACACTGGCTGTGTTTACAGTACAGTGCTTTAGTCCACATTAGTCTCAGTGGTTTGGTGAATTTTGTCAATTGCTAAAATGAATTGCTGTTCAGTCACTGACAAAATTCTAACACAGGTGGTCTTCTAAATCCACGTACCACTTAAGTATATGGATTTGAAAGTGTAGAAAGAAGCTTGAACCCTGCTTACAGACTTACAAACAAGATTGTCTTACAAAGGGATAGTAGTTGATTGTCGGGCGGATTAGGGTATGAAATACCTACATATTACTTACACGTTTTAAATAGTAACTGTCAATTTAATCCAGATGCATTTGGCTTAGTGATTGAAACTAAGGGTTGTAATTTTTACTGGTTCTTTTTTAAATTACACATTCCATATTTTGGTAGTAACTCTACAATGACCACTGTAATTGAAATGTGACATAGAGGCTACTAGCAAAGGTCAACCTGAAAGATCTTGGCATTACTCTCGCATATAGCTACATCAGAGCAGGCTTAACAGAGACAAGGGTCAGGAAATGTTGTGTGGATAAAGAAGGGCGGTATAGTGTCACGAGATGGAGCCAAAATATTAGGCAGAAAATAAGATGGCTAATCTGTGGTGCCAGAATGCCTTCGCTTTGTTACTTGGGACAGCGGTGTGTGTTGCCTAGTTCTCACCTCCATTAGCTCGGTACGAGGCATTGAAGCCTCATGCGGTCATGACTAGCTGTGACACCCTGTGGGACTGAAACTGGAGTGTGGTAGCACCACAATATTATAATGTAGTGCCATTGGCCACTGACGAGGCCCATATTATTTGTTTTAGTACTGACTTGAAAGTGAATGGAGACAGGTGGCTTAATGTTGTTTTATGTTAAATAAAAAGCAATCTTTCCTAAATAAAAGCAATCCAATGGGTAATCATCTAGTTGCATGAAAAGTACATATCATTTGCTATCCTTTTATTGCTGGTAATGTAACTGAACATAGTTAATGAATCCTCTAATTCCATGTACAGTATCCAGTTACATTAGCCTTGCAAATTAGCCTCACATCGCTCCCAGCTAAGTGAGGTGGAAACTAGGCAGTGAAAAATAACTGTCTTCACTGTGCTCTAGTGACTCCCACAGGCCAGTCTGCTGCATGCAAGATAATTGTGGCTGTGAGCCTGAGTTGCATTAATCTCTCAGCAAATTGGTCCAGACTAGCAAATATAAACACAACACGCAAAGATTATTACCGATTTAACGTTCATATCAAGTTATCAGTCCAATTCCTTTGTTTCTTGAATCTTTTCTCCCAGCATATGAAACACTTTACCTGTTGTGTTTCTTTTTGTATTTTGTGTGTTGAATGAAGCTACATGGCTTGACGGTTAGGTCTCACAGGATGCAATGCCCTATCTTAAACCCTCCTGAATCTTACATATTCATGTAACTGATTACATTCAATCAGTTATTCCCAGCCCTGTTGGTGAGGCCCCACATGCAGCCACTGATCTGAGAGATCTGGTGAGAAATTACAAGTGATTAATCCCAGCTCTAAAGGCTGTTGACATGCCATGTTCATGGAGGAGACAGATTGTCTAGTAAGAGAAAAATAAGTCTTTTCAACTTCTTTTGACATTTTTTTAACCACAAATATGTCCTTTTAATATCTTGTGCTTATACGTCCACCATTTGGAGTCTTTCTGTAAGTGGATGCAGGACAAAGTTTAGTAAGAGCTCAGATGTTTCCTATTAACAATGTAATAACAAGGGCACCGGGAAATTTCATTAACCCTCCACCAAATCGCCACCTTTGCCCGAGCTCATATTGAGCAGAGAAAGAATATCTTGTAAAACGCTGTAGGCTTGGGGCGTGGTTAAAACATTTTTATGGGGTGGGAAAACTGTTTCAGGTTCTACAGGGTATAATCTAATTGTTTCGGTGTGACGTTCATCTCTGGGCCTTGGAGGATCACCTGTCAATGGCATCGTTTCAGAGCAAACAGGGCTTCACACTAAATGACGGTGATGCGGTCTGGCAGCTGAATTCAGCGTACCTTATTCAAAACATGGATAATGAAAACAAACAATTCCTACTACCACTTGTATCATCCCACTCAACCTTCATTGAATGACGCTTATCACTTTAACTTATCACTAGTTATCCACAAGCATTGTAGTCCACCGGTGCTCGAGCATCCGGGAAACGTGCAAAATAAAGGCTACTGCATCAGTGTGACCAATTATATACTAATTACATAAAGTTACGTACATTTTATGTTATAAATAAGTGTGTTGTTTTTCCCTGTGGCATGGTCATGCAGTAAGCGCCCACGACTTTTTTGAATGCAAAGGGCACATAGGTGAAAGTTGCCGGCAGTGTAGTAGGTTTTTAATCAGCTCCTTGTCTGTTGTAGTAGAACCTCATCAAAATGCACTCCGTTTCAAAAGTTAAAATGCTAAACTAGTCACTTAATTGCATGAATCAGAAGCCAGGATCTTTATCATGTTGAACACGTGCTTCAAGTTCATTAAGTCCATGCAAGTCGGCATGGAGAAACGGCCTGGCCTGTATATTTGATTTGAAACGGCAAATCATCATACCTTTTGTTCTATGCCATTCATTTGTCTTTTGAAGAACTCCCAAAAACAATGGATCAAATAACATACAATTCATACAAATCGTTTTTTATTGATATGTCCCTTTCTGCAAAAAAAGGAGGTCTTGAAATTCCAGAACACAAACATAGCTTTTTTTTTTATACAATGTTCTTCTGACCAACCTCAACATTTTTGTCCAGTATGTTATATACATATTCTCGAACATTAAAAAATAGGTAACATTGCTAAATTCATTGCATACCATAGTTACAATGTAAGAGTAGCATAATCATTCCCTTTGTGGTTGAAATGTAGCAAAAGTCATCATTTCAATCAATATACACATATAGACCCATTTTCTCCTGTTAATACATTCAGAGGATATTCAAGTCACACACAATATCCGCAAAGACAATATTCTACTTTTTTCAGTAAAAGATAAGCGGCTTGTTTTCTTCATTTCAACACATACAGTACAACTCACCTTCATGTGCTTCTCTCAAAATATAAACACCCACAATCAAATAGTCATCTTTGCTTTTTGAACTTAAAAAGTTAAAAACCCTGTGATGACGATATTGTCTAAACAATTCAGTTGAATGTCTAATATCAGCATGGAATATTTGAGGAAGACCGACAGGTCCGAGAGCCAGACAATAATGAAATAAAACAAAGTCAGGCACTAGTAGGACATATCCCCTTAGTCTCTCTCAACTGTGTTTACAGTGCAGTGCTTTAGCCAACTACCACTAAAGCCTTAATATTACTGAGCAGATGATAGTCAAAATGTTGTGTTTCTCTCACTGGTCAATCGGCTACCGTCTGACCCATAAGTTCTCCTACACAGGTTTAGAACTTGGAGGGAGCAATTACTGGCCTCCGGGTGAAAGGTCTTGTATTTCTGATCAGTTCATCACCTTACTGACTCTTCGCCGCCATCTTGGACTGTAGGTAAGGCTTCGAACAACCTCATTCACTCGTTTACATATTCCATGTATGTAAATCACGTTGGGCTTTTACAATGAAAATATAACCTTGTGTTTTCAATGTCTAACCATATTCTATTCATTCAAAGCAAACATCCCACTGTTCCTCTTTTTGGATAAAATCTTGGGTTGAAAAATGTTTCAGGGTAATATGCTAGCTAGTTCGAATAAACGCCACTGTAACCCATAACGTTAAGGTGTATTTATTAGAACTGCTGTTGTTATTGGCTAATCAGCAGTTAGAGACCACAGTGTCATGGACCAATAAGATCAGTGCTGGAAAGCTACACCATTGCCAGGTGTTTTATCTCCAGATGTACATATTTAGACCTGGAAATACATTTAAAGAAAAAGTGCATTTTTATAGGCATTTACCTGGGCTTGGAAAGTCTGCCCCCTGAACAGATAATAGGTGCTACAGTACATGTCCTTCAGGCCACTGAATCTGCTGAGCATATCAAGTATATAATAATAGTATGTCATGGTTCTACTGACTGAGGAGAGAAATGCAGTGGAAGAGACACAGAAAAGTAACACAAAAGGAAAAGGTTGCGTTAACAAAAACATCCACTGTACAAACAAAGCTACTCTCTTCCAGGCACAGAATTGATTCGTCACAAAACAAGGGCATCACACACACACACACGACAATCCATCTGACATAGGTTAAAACGCACCATTCATTCAGTTGTGGTTGAGACTAGTCTGTCTGGGGAGCGTTGAGGAGGAGCCCAACAGCATGTCCGTGTGGACGTCGGGCCCCGGGCCCTTCATGGCCATGCTGGCCCCCACCATGGCCGGGTAGCTGTGGTTGCGGCGGATGCCGGTGTTCAGAGGCGGCATGCCCCCCACGGAGCTGGTCCCTACGGCCGTCCCGAAGGGAGGACCGGGCCGGTGGAGGCCGCCGAGGGGCCCCAGCATGGCCAGCCCCGAGTTCCCCGGGCAGGAGGAGCGGGCGTCCCCGGACACGCTGAAGCGCTTCAGCTTGTCCACCAGCTTGAGGTTGGAGACGCAGACGTCCGCCTGGCACTCGTCATCCGCCAACCCGCTGCTCTGGGCCTCCGCCCGGACCTCCTTCAGGATGGAGCTGGCCGGCTTGGACGCCAGGAAGTTGTCATAGTGCGGGCTACTGGGCCCGAGGTGGAAGAGGCCCACGGGGCTGCGGGGTTTGGGCCGGCGGGTGGGGGAGTTGGGCGGCGTGCAGGGTCGGGGGTCGGGAGGCCTGGGCGGCGGGGGCAGGACGGACCGGGCCCCCCCGGGAGGGACGGAGGGCGTGCTGCGGTCCCCCCGGTCCCAGCTCTGAGGGTTGTAGACCGCCGCTGAGATGCCTTGCTCCTGGAGGAGACGCACCAGGCCGCCGCTCGTGCTCATGGTCTTGGTGGAGTCTCGCAGGTTGGTGAAGGACTCGGCAGACAGGCTGAGACGACGGGGGGTACAGGGGGCGGAGCAGGGAGTGGACCGGACACTGCTACTGGTCATGACACAGGAAGTGGTAGGGCCGGACATCAGGCTGGAAAAAAACGCCAGACAAAGAAGCAATGTTAGTTCAACGGTATATTCAACTACGGAGACATGCTGTTAATTCATATATATGTGTGTATGTGTATGTATATATAAAACTACAGTGTACTGCTATTGGTTCAACTACACATTCAACTGTATGCATTCCACTACACTCCAAATTACAAATGTTTATTACATTCAACATGGACTGTTCAAAGTGAACAAAGAGGTTAAAAAGGACACTTACTGTCTCCTAGAGTTTAGGACAATCTCCATTGTTAGCTTTTTTTAGTCCACACCCTAATGCTGACTAATAAGAAATAAAAAAAATCCAACTACTAATGCGCATGTCACCCAAATCAGTGCCTATATCTAATAAACAATTTGAACAAACAGACAAATTAATGAGACACTCGGATCAGGGAATCCAGAGGTTAGCCCAAACACATGCCATTTCAAACCTAGATTCCATTTCCTGAGAAACCACCAAAATGAGGTTGGTATAATGTAATGTCAGAGCCATAGTCCTAACACACCAGTAACGATAACAAATGATTTAGTAAAAGCTGTTCCAAAGTTGGTTATAAAGCACACAAACAAGCCTGGCTTCAATTATAAATCGAGACAGAACCAAGTAGTTTGTTACAATGCGAAGCTCTTAAGGTGTGGGGCCCGTTCAGATGCGATTGATTTTGTTCAGTCTCAGCCATTTGGGGAGGAGCTGTTTGACCCGTCTGAGGAGCAACAGGAGGAGTGTTAGAGGGTGTAGAGATCAAGGGCAGGGGACTAGTAAGGAGACGGCGAGGCAGGCTTTGTTAATCCCAGGAGGCGGAGTTACTAGTCACGTGACCGGTCTCACCCGCAGAGCGGGAGGCTCAAGGGGCTTGCTGCGCTACGTCAGCTCTCGGAACAACACCACACAGAGCCGCTTCCTCGTCCTCGTCACATGACCTGGAGAGAGGCGATTCCCGTCAACACACTTTACTCGTCCCAGCGGTCCAAATCAGAGCCGCACTTGGTGAAGGCGGCTGAGCCGGTGCAAATGAACACGCGCCTTACGGGCCGAGGACCTGCTCAACATTACGGGAACAACCCCAGACTTCCTGTGAATGGGTCGCTCTAGACCCGCGAAAGTATTCCCTCCAGCCATGTGAACCAATCACTACCCTCCGTGGACCATTAGTGGCCATCCCGACCACAGAGGTGTTTCAGGCAGGCGCTGTCCCCCCCCTGTGGCGGCATGGGGAAACTGCAGGGCCAGGAGGAGTCCCAGAGACTCTGACCCAGCGTCAAGGAGAAACAGTGCACTACATATGGTGGTCAACTAGTGTGGGGGAGTTGGGGGGAGGCCTCTCACCTGGGGGTGACTCTGGTCAGCTCGTCGGAGGGGTGCATGATTCGACAGGTGGTGAAGGTGTAGGTGGACCCTGTATGGGACATGCATTTACCTGGATAGTAGGCTGTGTCACACACACACACACACACACACACACACAGAGACAGTAGAATAAAGTAGAAAAAGGTAGTGAGAGAGAGAGAGATGTGTATTAGTACTGGGTAAATATGTAGTAAGTAAATACATGAACATGTAATTCCAACACCCAAAGACACCCAAAGAATAGACAGAATCCGACCCAATTATGAACAAACGCAGTTCTAAACCTAGAAAACAGCTAATTGTCAGATACGGAATGACAGAAATTAGAGGAAAGACAATAGCACAGCCATGAAATCAGTGATCATGATGCAGTGACAGGCCCCTGTATGATGCAAAGAGAGGCCCCTGCATGATGCAGTGAGAGGCCCCTGCATGATGCAGTGAGAGGCCCCTGCATGATGCAGTGAGAGGCCCCTGCAGTGATGTAGTGATGCAGTGAGAGGCCCCTGCATGATGCGGTGAGAGGCCCCTGCATGATGCGGTGAGAGGCCCCTGCATGATGCAGTGAGAGGCCCCTGCAGTGATGTAGTGATGCAGTGAGAGGCCCCTGCATGATGCGGTGAGAGGCCCCTGCATGATGCGGTGAGAGGCCCCTGCATGATGCGGTGAGAGGCCCCTGCATGATGCGGTGAGAGGCCCCTGCATGATGCGGTGAGAGGCCCCTGCAGTAATGTAGTGATGCGGTGAGAGGCCCCTGCATGATGCGGTGAGAGGCCCCTGCAGTAATGTAGTGATGCAGTGAGAGGCCCCTGTATGATGAAAAGAAAGTGTTAAACAACTGGAGTACTGGTCTGCAGCCATGGAGGGTTTGTTCTGCGTGCTGCGTTTCCACTGAGGATTAACCTCCATGACGGGAGAGGTTTTGACAGACCACTTCACGCAACAATGATGCCTAGCAAACAGTGTGCCTAGCAACCGATGCCCTAAATGTGATTAGTCTTATGGGCCCCTGGTCCAATGTAGCGTACAGGGGGCCCATTCAGGTCACTATCTAATCAGTAGTGTTGTGTGAGGTTCTTGGCGGCTGTGAGAGTATGATGTTGTTAATAGGACTGAAATCATAGGAGGCGGTATGTGGGGTTTGGTCATAGATGGTTCAGACTCTATTTGGAGAAACCACATGTGTGGCGGAAGAGGGGGTTGTCACAACATTATGGTAAAGACAGACAAAACCCAATTACAGCACATATGTAATCATTGACTTTAACATTCTGTGCAGAAAGAAAACACAGGAAATGTTTTTGACACAAGAAAGATTTTGAACAAATGACTTGCAGGGCACAGAAGAAAAATATTCAGAAGTTCTAGGTAAGGAACTTGAGATAATCGGAAATGTATGAGAGAGGGAGAGAGTTAAACTGAAATAAATAAAAACAATATACTCATAAGGGACACCATGCTGAACCTCGTCCTGATCAGGTGGGTGTCCGGGTGAGGCGGATGTGCAGGTGTCTGGATGAGGCGGGTGTGCAGGTGTCTGGATGAGGCGGGTGTGCAGGTGTCTGGGTGTGCAGGTGTCTGGGTGAGGCAGATGTGCAGGTGTCTGGATGAAGCGGGTGCCTGGATGAGGTAGGTGTGCAGGTGCCTGGATGAGGTAGGTGTGCAGGTGCCTGGGTGTGCAGGTGCCTGGGTGTGCAGGTGCCTGGGTGTGCAGGTGCCTGGGTGTGCAGGTGCCTGGGTGTGCAGGTGCCTGGGTGTGCAGGTGTATGGGTGAGGTAGGTGTGCAGCTGCGCGGAGGGGTCCGGGACGCTATACAGGAGGGGATGTCGGTGGCCAATGAATGCCTGTACATCCTGAGGCAGGTGGAAGGGCGTGGGTTGTTAAGGAGCGCCCCCGCCTGTGTGACCCGTGTAGTGGGCTCCCTCACCGGACACCCCGTCAGCCACCGCAGCGCCATCCTGGTTCCCATGGTTCTCACAGCCGGGAGGTCGAGGGGGGTGCAGAGGGCTGTCGCCCGATGTCCTGCCTCCTCCCTCGGCTTCCTGTCTTGCGTCGGCCACGCCCTCTAAGAGGTCGTTGTCGATGGCTCTGAGGCCGCATGAGGACGAGCAAGAGGAAGAGCGAGGGCCCGGCTGGAACCCAATGTCGCTGTAGTCCGAGAGGCTCTGGCGTGACGGGTCAGCGGACTCCGCCACCACCTCCAAGTCCTCCTCAAAGTCAGTGAACCGGTAGACGTGCTCCAGGTCCAGTTCCAGAGGCCGGAAGCCCTTGGTGACCACCCCGGGCCGGGCGTCCAGGATGCCCCCCAGGTGGGGCTGCGCCAGCTGCTGCCAGTGGTGCAACGTGGCAGAGCCTGGGAGAGGAAGAGGGAGACCTTAGACACATCCTGCCTTCCTCGCATAGCGGTTTCCATGGTGATGCATCATATCAGATGCAAGGCAGTTGGAGGACTCGAAATGTCCTCCAGTCCAGACCACTAAAATACATCTGGATGTGAAACCCATCCTAAACGGGTGTTTACAGGCCTGTGATCATGACGTGTACATCCACACATGACCCACAAGCATGTTGTATGAACCCAGGAAGGGCGGGGCTATCATGTCTTTAGGGGTAGTGTGTCCCACACATCCACACATGAAATAATGACACATCTATTCTAACCCGGTTTGAGTGCAACTAAGGTGGTACAGGCTTGTGTAAAAAAAATAAAGAGAAGGTCGGAAAATGTGTTAATTTATTTGGAGAATCAAATGGATGGTGAAGAGAATTGTAAATTAAATGGATAACACACCATCTGGAGTAGATATAGGAAAAAATGTAAAAGGTTTTACATAAGGGACTGTAGCTAACTGTATCAAAGTCATCATTAACAGCCAACAGTTCTGGAAATAGACAAACAGATCGGTTTCTTACGCACAATATAGTTTTTTGCAGGTTCACGGTGTGGTCACTAGGTGTCACTAGTGGACAAAGATTTATACTCTCCAAACTGGAGTGCACAGCTTCTTAACAAAACCATGTTAAAGGCAGGGACCTATATAGGTAATTGGCTGCCATTGGGGACATAAGAAGGGCCTAAATTTAGATAATTGGATGTATTAAGAGTCATCTGATGAGATAGCACTATTACATGTTTACAACATTTACTAATAGCAAAACATGCTTAGGACAAACAACCTTAGGATCCGTGCCTCCAACAGCATCTCTAAGACAACAGACTCAAACTAACACGGTATCCGGAAGTCTTATAGAAGTCACCTTCTAGCGGCTTGACGATCTGCAGTTTCTCCGGGAGGTAGGAGCGGGTGCTGAAGGAGTATCCGGACCAGATGGAGGAGGCGTGGCTGCCTCCCAGGGACATGATGCTGTCTGTGGGAGTCACGCTGCCCCCGTACAGCTCTCCTTCCTCCGCCAGCCCCTGAAGCTTCCGGTCCCTCTCCTCCTCGAAGAAGCGGCGCTCACTCAGGAAGTTGTCCCGCCGCAGGGAGAGACGTCGCAGGGCCGCCTCCAGGTCCTGAGAGCCCGGGGTCCCCGGGGTCCCTGGCTTCTTGTTGGAGTCAGTGATGCTGGAGGAGATGGGAGACGGGAAGAGTCAGGGGAGACGGGAAGAGGCAGGGGAGACCGGCCGGGGCAGGGACGACGGGCCGGGGCAGGGGAGACGGGCCGGGGCAGGGGAGACGGGCCGGGGCAGGGGAGACGGGCCGGGGCAGGGGCGACGGCCCACTAAAATGTTTCACTGTTTTTTTAGAAAATCACTAATCAAAAGATAATACAAATGTAACCAATAATTAAAGCCATCGACCTCAGATATTATATCTTCCATTCTTCAGAGATTTTTTAAGAGAAAAATCCGATTGCTGGACAGCTGATCGTGTATTATTTAGTACATAGAAATGATTCACTAAAGTTTGTCCCATTAAGTCTGACCAAATGGTCACGCTTCTTGTCTGTAGGACGCTACGAATGCACTGGGTCAGTCTGACTGGGGCAAAAAGGGACCAGTCTTATTTTTGGTTTTCATTCCCAACCATCCCAATGGTTTACTTTCAAAGAATTTGGCTCTATAAACAGGTTCTGTTAGGCTTTTATTGTGTTATGGTTGCTATGGGAAACAAGTAAACACCAACTTCCTTATCTCCTGTTAACTAGAAACACCAAGGCCATTGATGGGAGGTTTGTTGTGGCATAGCATGCAAAGTGCTTAGTAACTCTAACAGCCACTCTAACGAAACAACAGCCGTAGTGTGGTCAGGACAACGTCAGAAAATGACTCGGGGACAGTAGAGCTCTGACCAACATGACTGAACAGGCAGAGCTTCAAGAGACTAAAGGAGAGAGTGGGTGTGCGCCGTTTCCCCCATGTCAATAAAGTTCTGTGGGTTGAATTCCAGACCTTCAGAGAGGACCAGAGGAAGGGTTGGCCGGCGGAGCGGACGTCCACCCCAGTACCTGTCATCCGGGGTCTCCAGGATGATGCTGCTGTGGCGGGGGTCCATGGAGCTCACGTCCCCGTACAGGCTGGAGCGCGGCGTGGACATGCAGCTGGAGCGGCCCGAGTTCAGCCCGGAAGAGCGGTTGGAGCCGGGGATGTTCATGGGAGACGGAGCCAGGGAGGTGCGCTGACGCATCAGGTTGAGGTTCTTCACGGTCTCAAACACACGCTTGGGGTGCAACCTGTACACACACACACACACACACACAGTATATCAGTGCAGGACTGGGACACTATTAAGATTTCTTGAAGTGGATCCAAGTAAGGGCGTACTTCTGCTCCTCCACTTCTGGATCATCCATGGCCAGTTCCTTTCTCATGGTGCCCTCAATCTCAGCAGCTAGAGAGTCCTAGGAAAACAGACGGACCTTATAACTACGATGTGACGGACCATATAACTTGTCTGGACACACACACGCGTTCATTTCTCAACGGATCGTCCAAGCCCAACAAAAAACCCCCATCCCACAGACACATTGGGGTTACCACGAACCAACCCCAGGCCATTATTAGTCTTGCACACAGGAACCACCTTTAGCCCACCGACAGAATCCCACCACAAAAACAGATTAAGACAGTCCTCCCCACGTCATTGTCTTTAACGTTCCAGTTCCTCAAGAGTTCTGGAGCAGTTATGTGAGGCTCAGGGATCTGGGTTTCCTCTTGACTGGTGAGTGGTGTTGTAATTCAACATGCAGTCAATAGAGGTACTGTAGATTGTCCACTCACCCCCTCTGCATTAACAATGCTGTTAACATCTGACACCTGAGGAATGGGGTTAAAAACAAAACCTGATGAAATGCAATCCTGCCACCCCCCTACCAGCACTGCCTCTCTCCTTCCTCCTAACCATCCATTTTTCACATTTCTACATTGTAGCCATGTATCAGTCACTCTGGGTTGAGCACAAACAGGGGCGTGTTCTGTCTAGTCACTACGTAGGAGGGAATGGAGGCTGAACTGAGAGGTAAACGGAGTGTGTGTGTGTGTGTGGAGTGTGTGTGTGTCTGTCTCACCATAGGGAACTGTCCCAAGGAGTGAAAACGTCGGGGGGTACTGAGAGGCAGGGTTTTATTCCGGAGGTTCTTCAGCTCCTCCTGTGCCTCGTGAAGCATCTCCATACACTCCGCAAACTTCTCCTCCAACTCCCTCAGCTACGTAGACGGGAGGAGGGACCGGGAATAGGAGAACCAGAGAGAAAACAGAAGACTACATGAACATGACTACAAGAACTGTGTACAGAGCATGCATTTACTAAAACTGGCCTTATTCCGTCTTCATAAAAAGACTTAACAATTTAACCAAAGAGAATACCTTTAAAACAGTGGCTCTTAGTATAAAAGCAGCCGGCAACATTTCATTCTATTTGCCAAAGTCTTTACACTTTACAGAGTACATGTTTGCCCCGGGAACAACATCACTGCAGGGGTCCCCCGTCCCCCCCAAGGCCTCAGTAACATCACAACTGTTGTGAGATGACTCCCAACAACAGCTTTGTTGGTCTAGTTAGTCAATCATTATAGCCCCTGGATAACGGATTAATCAGGTCTTACTGTAACCCAGTAGAGCATGTGCCCAGACTAATTGATGGGTCAGGCCTTTTTACACCTCTGAGGTAATTCCAGTCCTTGGGTAATTGGCTGACCGTACTGTACCTCCGCAGTGAGCTGGCGCTGAGCATCTTTGGCAGCCCCTAGGTGCTGGGTGAGCTCCTCGTTTTCCACTGCATACTGCAGAACGACACCCCCCCCCGTCCCCAGGGTTAAAGGCCATCACACAACAACAGGGAGAGACCAATGACAGCTACAACCTTCACTGGTCATGTTCCAGGCACGTACCTGCAGTATCTCTAGCAACGGCCCAAATGGCGACCTGGAACGCGCCCATTAGCTTAGCTCGGCCACTTACACACTTGGACTTCTTCTGCAGGTCCACAATCTGGGACAGGAGGTGTGTGATCTCCTCCTGCTGGCGGGAGGCGTCATCCGTCTTCCTCGCAAGCTCCTCCGCCAGGGTTGACATCTGGTGGTTGGCATCTCCTGGAGGGCGTGACAATGTCATCCACAGCGCCTCAGGGCACCATGGGGCATGGCACTAA
This sequence comes from Novumbra hubbsi, assembly GCA_016801125.1. NCBI lineage: Eukaryota > Metazoa > Chordata > Actinopteri > Esociformes > Umbridae > Novumbra > Novumbra hubbsi. Next base: position 23,975 of record JACXGK010004282.1, on the reverse strand, counting down.
GGCTGTCTTTTAGAATGGCACACTCAAGTAAAACGCTCTTTCTAACCCGGCCAATAGAATTATCACGTCCGTGTTTTAAAAAAAAAAAACGGGTCCTCTGTAGCGAAACACGACCCAGGCATTAATGAACGAGGCCCCCGGGCGGAGAGGCCCGCGACCCGAACGGGGGAACTCACTCAGCTCCTTGACCACGTCGTTGACCAGCTGCTGCTCCTTCTCCTCGTACTCCTCGGTCTCGGTCTCCAGGTGAGAGGCCTGGCGGGGGGGAAACACGGAATACGGCCGCGCGTCAACAACAAGTGGCCGGCCGGAGAGCGCGTGGGCAGACGGCCGCGGCAGGCAAAGCGGAAGACAACCGTCTCTGGCGCTTCGTAGCGGCGACGGCCCGAGCGACACGGCAGGCTACGGACGGCTAGCGGGCAGCCTCTTCACAGGGGTGGGGGTCACTAGCGGAATTCAGTTTACCTCAGATCTCAGGGAGATGTTCTCGGCCTCCAGCTCTTTGAGTTTCTTCTGCAGCGAGTCCAGGGGAAAGAGGCTCGGCACCAGCGGTGTGGAGTCATGGTGGCAGGCGCTGCGCAGGGGGGAGACGCGGTGACAGTTGGGTCAGTACCAAATATTATTAGGGTCCTGGTATTACGGGTCCCCTATTATGATTTACAGAAATTCTCTTGAAGGATAGTTTAGGCTTATTTGACAGGAAGGTGTGCAAATGTTGTGCAAAAGGTTTGAAAATGTTTCGCGGTAAGAGCGGTGGGCTGGAAGGGGGCACACGATGGAGCTGAATGTGTGTGCCGGAGCCGGCTGCTTCGACCACTGGCCCAACCCAGAACAGTCTTACTGGTGAGGTCTGCCAATATCATACTAGTCAGCGTCACTGCCTTGATTTACGCCTGTCTTTTGTGTGGTGTAAGGAAATCAGGTCTGTCTAAAAGCCCAGCAAGTGTTTTTCCTCCCAAAGACAGCACAAACACCAGCCACAATGTCTTCCACACAAAACATGACCTCTGTATGAACAAAGAGGTGCATCTTCTGGACAAACAAACACAGGCAGGTTATGGATAGGGATTAAATGAGAATGGGCTTAACTGCAGGCTTGTTCAAACATAACGCAGTTCACTCAGAGAAAGCGGTTAGCAATTGGATCGAATTCTCAGTAGTTGTAGAATTCACAGACTATTTTATTTTGGGACTAGGAAATGATGACAAACCAAGTTATCTGTTTCAGAAGCAATCTGCCCATTTAAGTGTGGTGTGATTAAAGGTTGGTTTTCATGGGTAAATAAAAAGAGGGATATTAAAAGCCCTTAATTGTAATATTAATGATTATTATGTCGAAAATCAAAGACTAGAGATGTATTTAATTTCAGATGAACGCGTCGTCCTGTGTTAGTTCATGAACAGCTCTCCAATTAACAGAACAGCCAATTTGAATACCAAACCTTATGGCCAATAGCTGGAGCGCAAACGGTTCAGGAAAAAAGGTGAGCCTGTTTCTGTAACAGATTGGGTAAGGAGGTTTTCGGGGTCAATACCCGTGAAGATAATAACAAAAGGTCATTGTTAATGTGCCGAGACAGGGAAAGAATCAGAGATTAGCTACACACTTAAATGTTTGACACGCAATGGGATAGAGAAGTCAGTTAGACTGTCTGAAATGGAGTGGGAAAGGGAAAACGTGTGAAGAAAATGTATATTAGATTTAATATGAGCCAAATTAAGATTCAAGCTAAAATTGAAATAAATATTGAAGTATTTCTGGATTATGTCAACTGTTTATACGATAAAGAAAATGAATGAATAGGGTTGAGGTGATTGTGAAGGCTAGGTTATTTGATTCAGCACTCCATCCCAAACCTTGTTCAAATAGACCCTACACAGCCAGGAGGTGTCATCAATGCAAACGCTGACTACTTTGAAGACTATTATTTCATAGTTCTAATGTCTTCACCATTATCTTACAATGTGGAAAATAGATTTTGTTGATTTGCTTAGCCTGCTCTAGCCAATAGGTTCACTATGTTCTGTAGTATTCTTTATAAATCTTACAATTATTTTCAGCAATATCGGATTAACCATTTAGAAAATAGAGTCCCGTATTACAGAGTACCCACTATTTCAGACAATAAGAATGTGAACAAACATTATTTACAACAAAGTACCCTGAAGGATTTATGCTGAGTAAACTAACATTTAGAGCCTAGTGGTGGAAAATGAAGACAGTAAAATGAAGGAGATTTGTTAAATGAATTAAAAGTGGATGAGATGTGCCCCTGGCAAACTGCAACATAAGGAGACCTGTTAGGGAAAACCAACAGGTCTGTAACCAAGTGATGATTGGTCATGTGAGCAGATGAATGAGGGAACTAAGAGGCCAGCAGGGCAGTTGAGCTGACTCACGGGGTGGAGGTGCACGACTCTCCTTCGCTCTCTTCTGCGGCACTGGTGTAGAACTGGAGAAGCTCATCTTTCATTGACAGATCATGGCGCAACTGAGACACCTGCGAGACGGGAGGAGCAGGCGCGTGAGAAACGGAGAACGGGTGAAAACAGACAGGGAGGACAGACAGGAAGTGTGAATGGAAAAAAAAAAGTCCCACCTCCTCTCGAATGTGCTCTACTTGTTCCTCCAGCAATTCGTTTCTCTCGCTGAGGGTTTTGTTTTTCTTCAGCAGAGACTGGCCGATGCGGGCAGCAAGCTCCAAATCCCGTTCTTTCTGCAGGGAGAGGCACAGGAGGCTCATTTGTGGGGCTGAATATTGCTACATGTTATGATACAGGTTTGAGAGAGAGAGAGAGAGAGAGAGAGAGAGAGAGAGAGATGGAAAACCCCAGCTACTGCAAGACATGGTTCTACGTTTCATTTGGTGTGGTTAACTTTGCATGGCAGAGAAATAACATCAGAGCAGATTTTAATATTATCATTGTAATCGAATAACCCATGTTACTTACCTCTTCGAGCAGACGTGTAACAGCATCTATGTCATTGTACGTCTTAGTCATCTGGCCCACTCTTTCAGCACATAGTACTGTAGAGTTGGAAAGAAAAGAAAACAGTTGTTAAAACTGGTGACAGACTGGAGAAATTATTACTAGAAAATGCAGCCACACATGTACTGTATGTTCGACAGCCAAACACCCGGTCTGAGCTGGGCAGACAGATATATAAAATAGTTGAATTAATTATCACAGGACCATCTGCAAGTCACAGCTAAACCCTAGGGGCCGTTCCGGACAGGCCTCTAGGAAAAGTCCTCATTCCCATGTAGCTCATTTTGGCAACATCAGGGTTGTAGCGGGTTTCTCGACTTTTTTTAAATGCTAAATTACATTTTAGGCAAATTTCACAACAACACCCCATCCAAAATATACATAGGGACACCAATACGACTGAAGTATCCACCGTTGTTAGAGCAGCAAGTCTACTGCTTACAATAACGTTACTGGCTTGTACTGTGCGGGACAATCGTCTGTAACGCGAACAAACAGAACTGAGAGATTTATTTGTTGTCTTTTCGCAGCGTTTTGTGTTTCTCACACTTCTTGTGGGATTCCACAGATTGAATTCCCATTGTGCCAAGTTTGTAAAACGTATTGAAAAAACACAGAGGGCTTCTTTTCCTTCAACAGATTTCAACAACAAAGCGAAGTTGCTGTTGTCCAACCACTTTCCCATGGTAACTACGGGAGGTTTAACAACCGATCTCTACCATGTAGGTAGCTAAATTACCCAGATTGGTATTAGCTATCGAACAACGGTGTAGCGAGAAAAGCAGCCAACTGTCACGAGTGTCTCGTTGACATAGAACATTCTAAATAAAATTGTGGTTCCTACGCGCGCGACTAAAATCACATCTTTTACAATGCTTACTGAACTAAAATATGTTAAGGCAATTTAAGACTTTTCAATGCCTATTAAAATAAATTAAGATTCAATTCTCAAGGCAGTCAGCACCAATAAAAAAAAACCTCTCAGAAGAAGGCAGAGAGTAGAATTGAAGGAGAAATCAAAAAAGACTTGTGACGGAAGCGTTCAGAAAGTCAGCCAGGGCGGAATCTGACTCACTTCAACCCAACCCGAGACCGGCTGATAACTGCACCAGGCTGCGTTATTCGCCTTTAACACATCCTACAATCCTCAACAGATGATCTGAACTGCCATGACTCAAGGAGGCGTTAGATAACTCCCAATCCGTCATAAACACACACTTAAGCGAGATGCTTACATTTGTAATGGCGTATCAGATCCTGTGGACACTGCATAGGGGGGTCCTGAGAAGCAGCTAAAGTATAGCTATCACACACAGTAAACTCTATAGTATTTAGTCAGTGACTAATGGTCGGTTTATCTCTATATTCCAACACTTTTGGTTTCAAATAATGTGTTAGCTTTAAAGTGCGACCATTTTCTTCAACTATGGATGAACCATTTAGAAACGATAAATTATATACTCAAAGTAAACCTGATAGTAGCCCATTAAAGTCATAGTCAAATCCAGAGAGATGAAAGAGCCAAAACATTCTTTAGTTCATTATATGTGGCTTTGGGAAAGTTAATTATTTCCAAAAGGCCACTGACTATCATCAGCTACAACTATACACAGTACTGTAGAACTACTAAGAAGTCCTTCCTCCAAATCTCTCAATCCACTTTATCTAGTAATGAGTGTATCATATCAGATTTCCAAGACATGCCAACAGACATAACTGATTGGCAGTTCAGTTCAGAGCGGCAACAAAACGCAGGGATTGACGGAGTCCCTTAAATCTGTGGTCACTCCTAACCTTCCAATGTTGACGAAAAGGTGACTCGTTTCTGCGGACTACACACACGCCTAGGTCTTGATCCCTGCGTTCAGGTGGTTCTTATCTCTGATATGCTTCTGCTGCGGTGCAAACACACAGTACAATGGCGAGTTCAATGCAAACCCGTTCCTTTGCATGTACTACTTTCACGAGCAGCATGCCATGTATTTTGTGACAGCGAATCAAACAACCCCTGTTGTTACATAACCAAACGCATTCTTCCACACCAACACCGGAAATGCCTTTATGATTTTAAACAACACCCTGTTAACCACAATATCAACAACTACGGTGTGGAAACACAGTGGTTGACTGTCTTTGCAACTAAACAACAGAAACTAATTCAACAGGCGTGTTGCTGGGTAATGTTGGCTGCCCACCCCTTCTACAGCAATAAGGCTTGTTAGTGGAGTTTCTGGAGAATATTCATTTTAGTTATGCTCAAACTCAACACTACTAACGAGGATTACAGATCCAGCACCCAAGCAAGACATAATTTCCCAAAATTCTAACTGGATTACCTAGTCAAATGACTCCAAATAGTGGGATGAGGACGTGGAGGGAACTATACAGACAGCCTTGAAACACTCAGCCGGGCTCAACAGCACTTCAACAGAACATACAACCACAACGGTGATTTGGGTAAACATAAAAAAAGGCTACTTTTTGTCTGTTTGAAACAACAACCGGTGAATGTACACTGGGCGTAAATAGTACAGCCCAGCTGTCCATTCCCAGTAGTCACACCAGAAACCTAACTTGACCAGGCGGCTCCCTGAATGTCCATGTTATTTAGATGGTAATTCAGTGATCTGTAGTCCATGTTGATACTGGATACAAACAAACATGCCCTTTCTGGTTCTCCTGGTGTGCTACCACTCCAGAGGACCCGGGGCACTGAAAATCAGAGGAGGACAAACACGGGGCAGGAACCAGCCACAGTCAATGTGATTCCAAACCACCGTCACTGCAACACCTGCGGGGGTCCTGTTAAAGGGTACCTTCAAGCAGGATACGCTGCTCTTCATCCTCCTGAACCTCCTCTACCTCTTCATCACTGTTGTCAGGTGAACAGACATACTCCAAGTGCTCCTCTGGGGTGCTGGGACATTGTAAGGCCATGCTAACAAGCGGCTAGCGACGTGCAGAGGCCGGTTGTCTCAAGTCCAGAACCATGGCTCAGCGTGTGTGTGGACAGCATGGAGTCTGTCACACCGTCACAGACGGCTCTACCAGTCGTTCAGACACACCCTCCTGCTTTTTATGGTGCATGGCTGGTTGGCTGTAGACCAGACGACTAGCATGAACCAGAGCCGGGGAGTGGTATTGGACTATTGGAAGACAGACAGGGCTTTGAATGCTCAGACTGTAGCACAGACTCAAATGTAGAGATCACGCATGTGAGTATGATCTAAACAAAACATTGCGGTGGTTTTAGCTTTGTAATACCAAAGCTCACGTCTGAACATGCTCCCCTTCACAACCCCTTTTCAGGCGTTGAAATGGTATCTTCCACCTGACTCCATGGAAACACGGCAAGGCGTAGCACACCACGATACACACACACCTGTTGTAGGGATAGCTGCCCAGCCTGAGTTACCACCAACATACACAGGTGACTATATACACATGCAAATCACACAAAGGTAACCATCAGGTAATACAGAGCTTGATGAAATGGCAGAGAGAGAAAGTAATACAGCTTAACGAGGAAAGGAACTGCTGCTGGCTTGACAAAAAGAAAAACATGGCAGCAGTTACTGTCCTTGTTAAGCTGTATTATTTTCTCTCTCTGCCATTTAATGCCATTTAAGTAATAAACTATAGTCAAATATTCTACTTAGTTATAAAATATTTGACATTTAACTTCTAACAATTAGTTTGGTTAATTGTGGAACAGTAAGCCCAATACTGCCAGACAACAAAGAATAAAGCCTATTCATAAAACAACTGTGGACCTCCATGAACAAAGAATACAGCAAATATTTCACATAACTAACTATAACATTTTCAAATCAGTTTACTTCATTTAACTAATTGAGGTCCAACAGCGATTTTGGGCTATACTATATGCTTGTGTGGGCATACTGAATGCACCCCATTCCTACGGATGTACCCCAACAAAGCCAGACAAACAATAGATGGTGCCTGACCACCCCGCCCCCCAAGAACTCCCTCCCTGCACAGCCCCCCTTTCTTTCTTTGAGCCCTTTATTGTGAGAACTTGTATAGTCCCCCAAGCATGGGAATAGCCCCCCCCCCACACCTATCCAATAGAACAGGAAGCCATGGGCATTGTGAGCAGAGAGAAGATGGAAAGGGAGAGATGTGGGGGGGCTGTAGGAGTTTGGTTGGCAGCTTTCCCCCCCAAGTTCCAGTGGAGTGATGCAGGCCCACTGCCCTCCCCAGCAACTAGGGCTCCGTCCCGGCCTTTAGCCAGCCAGTACAGCATTGCAGCGTGCTCATCAATTAAATATCAAACTTTGGTAGACTTAGTGTGGCTGTTAGAATAACAGTACTTCAGGCCTGCACCACGTGACCCTCTGCTGCACTGTAACATGGAACGTCCTCTGTGCCGTATTACATAATCACCTTCCTGACAGAACAGGCCTCGTCTGAAACATACCACCCCCTTAAATGAGAATCATCAATCTAAACATGTTTTTAATCATCCTCTTACATGATGCATAGAGCCACTGATGATCAGGTAAATCACCCAGGTTATCGGCGTGGCCGTTAGACCCTGCATGGAGCCGTTCTATCCCAGGTCTACATGCTGCTGTGGCCGTGATGCGACGTGTTACTTTCCAGCTGGTCACATGACTCACCCATTAGCATCACATGCGTTTATCCCACGCCTACTGACTGCAAAGGACTCAACGCTGGAGGACTGTCATACATCATACATCACACACGCACAAACACACAAACACACGCGTGCCCACAAGTATATTCTAATATACATTAGTGGACTGCTCTGAATCACAGTCATTCCAGCTCATGAAAATGCATTTCAATAGCAGCCTCTTTTTCTGATTCTGTGACATTTGTTTTCCTAAAGTCATCGAGGCTCACGATCAACGAAAGCGGTCGTAATCACCGATAATAAGCACCGGTGCCATCAGCCATGACGAGCCGCACGCTCACAGTGAAATATCAGGGATCAGCCGCCGTTTCTGACCATGGTGAAGTCTGTACACTGCCCACTTCACCAGGCAGCAGTGAGGCAGCACATCCAGGCACCACCATCATGTGACTGACGAAATACACATTGGAACTGAAGGAGGCCCATTCATACACTCAACCTCGTCATTGGCATGTAATCACACCCGCTGCATCTCTACCGGGAACTTCCTCTCTCTCTCCCATGTCATCTCCCCAGAACCGCAACAATGCCCCACGTTAGCCGCGACAATTAGCCTTACCATCTGTGCATTCCTCATAGTACCAGTCTAGGTCATAGTAATCCGCCTCCACAAATTTCTGCATCCTCAGTCCCCTTCAGCTGAGAGGAGCACCTCTCTCTCCGGTCCTGCAGCGGAGGTCCAGAGACAGCCGGCCCATCCTTGTCTGAAACGCGGACTTCTCTGGGAATCTACCATGCCGAGGACACAACGTGAAACCGCACATTTGACCACCCAAACTAGAGGATGATGGGAGGAGAGGGAGAAAACACAGCCCAAACCCAGTGAGGCAGTAGGATGTGTTGCTGCCCCGTGGTGAGTCAAGGTTGTACCACAGAGGGAGGGGCCTGTAGAGGAGTACCAGCCAATAGTCAAGGCTTACAGAGGCAGAGCTCCTCCCTCCTCCATATAGAGGCATTTTGCCCCTCCTCTCTCCTCTGCTCACCCTTCCCTTCCTCTGAACGGTTGTCATGGAGACTGGCTCCATCTAAATGCAGACTAAAGCCGATGCTGAACAGCCCCCCCTCCTCCGCCTCATCCGGCACAACTGGGTTACTACAGGCCAAGGTGTCCACCTTCCTAAACTCTTTCAATAAAAACAGCTGGCTGACTGATTCAAACAGCATGATAATACGGCAGTAAAAAGAACAGCTGTAATTTGACAAACTACTGTAAATGAAACAGTAAAGAGTGTCCTTCAATAGTATTCCAACTGGCTGCTGACCGAGTAAAGTCTGTATAGACCTATCAGTATTGCATCATGCATTTGGGAGAGCAGCTGGGCCAAAGTGACATTTGACAGATCAGCTGACTAGCCAGATGACCACTGTGTGGAACAAAAACCGACCCTTGAATTCCTAAACAACTTACGTCAAATGCATAACAGCATAGTTTGGTGTCATTCTTTGGTTAGCTGCCTTACATAGGGTCAGGACATGTTTTTCACCTTAGTAGCTCAGGAATTAAATCTAGCAACCGTTTCTGGTCGGACAATCGAACAACCAGGCTACTGTCCACATTTGTTTTTCCCCAGGTAATATTACTGAGAACACATTCTCCTTTACAGGAACAACCTGGTAGCAACTGCTGGGTTAACTGCATAAAACTAAAATGCCGTAATCACTAGTACTACTACATCTAACCTTCTTATCCAAACTCAGCTGTGTGATCTACATTCACTGGTGCTGAGATGCACATGACATATACAGTGGGGAGAACAAGTATTTGAGACACTCCTTAGTTGCCCTGGCTGTGTGTTTCGTGTCGTTGTCATGCTGGAAGCCCCAGCCATGACCCATCTTCAATGCTCATAATGAGGGAAGGAGGTTGTTGACCAAGATCTCACGATACATGGCCCCATCCATCCTCCCCTCAATGCGGTACAGTCGTCCTGTCCCCTTTGCAGAAAAGCATCCCCAAAGAATGATGTTTCCACCTCCATGCTTCACGGTTGGGATGTTGTTCATGGGGTTGTACTCATCCTTCTTCTTCCTCCAAACACAGCGAGTGGAGTTTAGACCAAAAAGCTCTATTTTTGTCTCATCATAACACGTTACCTTCTGCCATTCCTCCTCTGGATCATCCAGATGGTCATTGGCACTGACGGGCCTAGACATGCGCTGGCTTGAGCAGGGGGACCATGCATGCGCTGCAGGATTTTAATCTATGACGGCGTAGTGTGTTACTAATGGTTTTCTTTGAGACTGTGGTCCCAGCTCTCTTCAGGTCATTGACCAGGTCCTGCCGTGTAGTTCTTGGCTGCTCCCTCACCTTCCTCATGATCATTGATGCCCCACAAAGTGACAAAATCATTGATGCCCCACAAAGTGACAAAAACAAGAACAGACTAATCTGACCAGAAAGATAAAGCACCTTGCAACTTCAATCTCTCAGACCCAGTGTCGGTCAACCTCAATCTCTCAGACCCAGTGTCTGTCAACCTCAATCTCTCAGACCCAGTGTCGGTCAACCTCAATCTCTCAGACCCAGTGTCGGTCAACCCCAATTTCTCAAACAAAGTGTCTGTCAACCTTAATTTCTCAAATCCAGTGTCTATCAATTGTAATCTCTCAGCCCCAGTGTCTGTCAACCATGATCTCTCAGCCCCAGTGGCTGTCAACCTGAATCTTTCAGACCCAGTGTCTGTCAACCTGAATCTTTCAGACCCAGTGTCTGTCAACCTGAATCACTCAGACTGTCCACCTGGACCCAGAACCAGGCCTGACTGTCCTCCTGGAACCAGAACCAAGCCAGACTGTCCACTTGGGACAATAGTTCTAAATTGCTGATCTCAAAATTAAACAGCAATAATTCCCAAAATGCAATATGAGCAGAACTCAATATAAGTAGTCCGCATTTAAAAACCCCAAAACGAACACTGAATATCCAATCTGTACACAGACCACACAGAATACGGCACCGACTGAACGTCAGAGGACAGGAGAAGGCCTCCCTCGCCCTGTTAGCATGGCTGCCTGCAGAACCTTAGAAAATCCGCTCTTACGGAAATACTTGAGAGTTTCCTCGATCTGCTCGACGGTAAGGTCCACGCTGGTGTCAGGGGAGAGGAGAGGGGTGTGGAGCCAGTCGTCGTGGTCGTATCCATAGATCGTGTCCGCTCTTAGCTTGTAGTGGGGCAGTTGCTCTTCCAGTAGACTGATGATTTCCACCTCTGGAAGATCAGTGCCGTTACACACATCTGGGGGAGGAGAGGATTGTTAGGTGTGTTGACAAAATGCAGGTCCTGAAAATCAACTGTTACATCCTTAGTATTGGGCCAACCAACACATCATTTCCGGGCAAATAACAAAACACCCTAATCTCTCTCATTTGATATTTTCTTCACCTCAGAATCCTTACAGAAGCAACGTTTTTAAACAAACGAAAGTGTAAGCAAAAGGGTCCTAAAGCCCGTCTAGGAGGACCTCTTGTGGCACACTGAGAAACTGCACTTCTACTGACATTCAGAATAACGCAGCATTAAGGAAACCACTTCAAGAAATTTTCCATACAGCTTTGTTCACTGGTAAAAAGTGCTTCGGCAGTATAGCAAGCCACGGACAGTGAATATAATGATGTGGAAACTGGATGATGTTTGCTGTATATATACTCAAATATAAACTGGAAAAATAAACAACATTTTGAGATACTAGTTTAAGTATAAATAAAAGGTTTGGAGAGCCAGTGGAATCTTTGCTTTACTGAAACAAACACACAGAAAAAAGCCATATCAAAGCGTGTTACGTGTTGTTCATTCTATGTTTGATACATAGAACGAACACTTTACATGTTGCATTTATTTTTATATTTTATTGATTTTCCATAGGCTACACAAACAGCGGTGTTCACTTAAAATGACAAATTTCCTAATATGATCTTTGAATTGGTTGAGTGAATACTTTAAGTAAAGTCAAGTCCTCTAACCCACACTTCCTGACATAGGTACTACTCACTACCCCTGTTGATTGGTACGTCCAATAAACTCCCCTTCACATAGTGATTTAAAGAACATAGTTCATCAGTTCATACTCCTAGATAGTCCAATAGTCAGACACACAAGACACACACACACACCAGACACACTGACTGAGTGGTGTTGGGCAGGAGGGTTTCCATTCAATTGTTCTACATCTACATCCCACTGGCATATGGGAGGTGTGTCCCAGATAAACCCTAATCCAGACCGAATGGGTTGGCCTCTCAGGCTGCATTGACAGAATGTCAGGAGGACACTGGCAGCATGGCTACAGCACGGTGGCCTGACATAGCCTCTACATTCCACGCATGAACTTACAACCACACTTCACAAACTACACTGCTTAAAAAAAAAAAAATTAAAGGCACACTTAATCACACGTTGTTTCTTGATGATCGAAATATAATCAAAATATAAATCTGTACATTGAGTAATTCGGGATGGATTTCAACTCACACCGAAAATCTAAGTAATTCATTGATTTCACAGGCTGATCCAACTTGAATTTTACCATGGGAACTCATGATGTGACTCAGTCATGTGTACGGCCCCACGTGCCTGCATGCACTCCCGACAACGTCTGGCCATGCTCCTGATGACACGGTAGATGGTGTCCTGGAGGATCCTCCCTGACCTGGATCAGGGCATCAGCCCCCCCTCATGGAGTTTGGTCGGAAACATGCACACCGGTAGCCCACAGATCTCCATTATTAGAAACTATGCTCTTGAGAAGGTATAGCAAAACCTTGTGAGGTCCGTACGGATGTGCCATCCTGGAGGAGCTGGACTGCCTATGCAACCTGAATGGACAGCAGGTACCGCCTCATAGTACCAGCAGAGACTAGGACACCAGCAAAACGTGAAACTAGTGACGAATCAGTCAGGAAGGATAAGGAAAAAGCAATTGTCTGTGGCCACCACCTGACCATTTAATTTCCTTATCGGGAGTTGTCTTGCCGTTGCCTCTCCAGTGCATATGTTGTCACTTCTGTTTGCACCAAAACAGGTGACAATGATTCACAATCACGTATGCTTTCTAACTGGACAGATTAAAAATCCCTCAAGTTAAATTGACGTGGTGTTAAGGTGATGATTTTGGGTTCTCTTAATTTGTTTTGAGCAGTGTACTTCGAATCTCCTCGTGTTAGATAGTGTATAGACCCTTTTGTTTGGCTCTATACAATTCTTTATATTCCACAATTTTTAAATAGCTATAACAAAACTCAGCTTGTCGCCGGACCTAGATTTGTGTATTTAAGACACAAAGACAAAAACAGTATTTAGCATTTAACCAGCTATCACAATATATAGTAAACACTGATACCATGTTTCAAAACCAACGTCCGTCACGTACTCGGTTCCTTGGCAACATCAGTAAATAAGGGAATAAATCCTGTATCAAAGTGCAGAGTGCTGCCTGATACTTGCTAGGCTGTTAGTCAGTGGTGGTTGTTAAATACACTATTCCAGGAGTGTATTTATAGTCAGATCCGAGAGGCCCGGCCTGTCCCACTGTCCTTCCTCTCCCCTCTACGCAATTCACCTCTAAGCCCCAGGAGCCAGTACAACTGTACGCGTGGGTCCGTTTTAAAGGCTCAACCTAGATCCAACTAAGGCTAGACCCAATGGTGACAAACATACAGTACTGAGTCCGAGAGAACAGTGGGCGCAGAACCAATGTCCACATGACACCTGAATGTGTTATTTACCAAGAGATGAGTACGACAACTGAGACAAAATGTGAGGACGGGTGAAAAAATATGCAATTTTCGTAGTCTATGCTGTTAAGATTATGTAAATCAGTTGGTGACCTAGAGCCTTCTATTGTTTCAATAATTCTCATTAAAAACCAGGCAACATAACCATTCCCTTTATAAGGTCATGCTTAACACGAATGACACATTAACAGAGGAACGCGCTACTTTTCCCCCCCAAACAAATCACGAAAACAACCTTGAAGTCCTGTCAACTTCTAGAACAAACAATGAACAGAGATCAGACGAAGTGAGGACTGACGGTAGTTAAAAAAAGAAAAGAAAAAGAAACCACCCCGAAACCAGATCAAAACCACCCCAACAGCTCAGCCCAGAGTCACGGCGGCCGGTACTCACTCATTGTGCCACAGCCCCTCGCACTCCCTCTTCTCACCCAGACTTACATTTTCCGCTTCTCCAGGAAAAGGGCCGGGCAAAGAGGAGTGGGAGAGAACCGAAGAGAGGGGAGGTGGGAGGCAAACCAGAATGAGAGGCAGGCACGGACGGAGGGAGGGACTCACAGGAAAGAGACCCATGCCGCTCTGCTCTAACATGTCTGGCATGCCAGTGATTGTGGTCACATGGGGACCCAGCCACCGACTGCCTGAACACTGACGTCAGCGGACCGCCGCTGGCACTGATCGCTCAGTGGACTTGGCCAGTCATTGTCCTCAACACTGCGAGCTAGTCTATTCCCACAGCTGTCGCCTAGTGAGGAGAAGTCCTAGCAGGATGTGTTGCAGCAGGAACCCGGCAGGGAGGAAGGCTACGAAGCGTAACAGATGAACACGTAGAACCTTAAGGAACTTTCCCAGTTAGCATCTAAAAGTACAAAATATAGAAGTTCAGATCACTGTCAAGTTTCAAAGACGCTCTAGCTATCAATATATATCTTTTTTTTCATCTCAAGGAAAACCATAATAGCTAATAGTGATGCGGGGGAAGAATATCTAAGCAGTTACACATTTTAGATTTTTTTTTTTTTATGCATAATATAATAACAATTTATGAGCAATAGCATTTTGTGCTAGTTTGCTGTAACAGTTTGCTGTATAGTTTGATCCAGCCCCTCTGCAATCACAACAGCTGAGGTATGCTAGCTAGCTTGACACCCTTTCCATGAACGTGTAGACAAACAAAGAGGCTATTATTCAGTTCAGTGTGTTACACAGATATCCAACAGACCCCCACACCTGGTAACAAACAGACACACAGACAAGCAGAAAGGGCGAGTTTCAATTAACATTTGAGATAAAACACAGAAAGAGACCTGAATGGATTAAGAGCCCGAACATGTTCAGTCAGATGTTGGCAAATTGAGGTACGTAAACATGCTACACCCAGTGCCATAGTGTTAAGGGAGAGTCTGAGGAACTAGCAGCGTGTAATCTGATTCACTGTGCATTCCAGGTCTACAGGGAGGGAATCGGATGGTTGCTGTGAACAGCTGTTGAAATGAAATGTCACGCTGATTGTTCCGTTCCTGCAGTGTTCTGTTGTCATCTATCTAGGCCTGTGGTTGGACTACATGTCTGACTAGTAAGGACACTCCCTACTGATACAACACTAGGAGGTCCTTGTTTTGCTTTTGCTTTGTCGGGTCCTTCAAATATGAACAATCTGGGCACTACATTGCCTGTTTCAAAAGTTCTTTACATTACCCCGGCTATGTTCAAGTGTTCCTGCCAAGAGGCCTGGTCTGGCCCGGATTCACCACGGTCCACACTGCTGAATGGCTCTCGGCACCATCCCAGGAAGGGATGTCGTTTGGGACTCTGTTCTGTTGTAGCCCTGAAAGACCTCAGCCGATTAGCTGACAAGTGTTATTAGCTTTGCGCTGGAATGGTTGAAATCCCATGGAACAGCCTGGGAAGAGGATTCAGAACCACACCCCTAATATAGCGCGGCTCACAGAAAATTGTTTGCTGCGTTTGTGTGTGTTGGTGTGTCTGAGGAAAAACACTAGCCCCGGTGACTAGTGCCGGGCCGTGAGTCAGCCAGTCCTATCGGGCTGACCTGACCACCGCGTACAAGACTATGGAAAAGTAGCTGTGGCTGAACAAGCTGTTATCCACCGACAAACTGTTCCCATGGTTGCATTGAGACCTTTGTAAATACTCATGGTGTGCGGGTAAAACATCTGACAGGAAGCCGAGCCAGTGACATCTTGAGAACACCGTACGACTGTTCGCAGGCTAGTCAGCAAAACAGAGTTTTTAATGTACAGAAATCTTTCCGAAATGAAGAGAAACAAGGGATTACTATGACTCACGTCATATGTGTGGTATCAATACAAAGCCTGTCTTACAAACCACTTCAAAGTCAAAATTGAAAAATACCTCACGATAGTGTTAAATCTTGTTATACAAATACAACACAAGTATTGTAGTGGTGTCAAAGATATACCCCCACTTACGATTACTGCAATATTTAAAAAATCCAAATGTTAATAATAAACATATGATACTTCATTTACTAGCCAAAAACTCCTATCGGTTAGCCCCACTACACCCCCTAAAGAGACCTGCAAAGACGTGTGTTCGTCTATACCACCATGTTTAATTCAAATAGTCATGTATATAAAGAACACTGCAACAACTGGAAAATACTAGAAATACATGAAAGCGTATGTATTAGGGTTGGAACATTCCGTTTTGGGCAGAGAATCTCACCTATAATCTTAATTTAAGATAGCAAAACAATGTGGAGGCAATTTCAGAATATATATTTTTCTATTGAGCACACAATTTAAGCATTGTCGCTGAACCCAACATACCCTAGGTGCCAGGATGGGTTAACTGGGAAAAAGCCAGTGACAGAGGTTTAAAATGTAAAATGAACCCAGTGTATGTTTGGTTACTTCAAGTTACTGGTGTAACTTCATTCTTTGCGTCCGGGCTCCAGGCCTGAAGTGATTCAACCCCTCTAAGACCTAGTAGAATAGCCCAGCGTTACATCATCAAACCACAGAGAATCATGGGAATTCCCCCAGCACCTAAGCCACCCTCTGAGCACGTGGGGAGCAGGGAAAGTCCCTGAGGTCTCTGAGGACATCAGCCAGCAGCAGCTTAGACCCAGGAACCCTTTCAAACGGAGACGTCATCAATTGCATCACAGACTAAGACGGTCCTCAGACCCTCATCTCCTGGCCTGGAGGACAATGGCAAAACACAACAGTAGAAGGTCAAGGTGTCCCATCTCCTCCACTCCTCCATTATTGGTTATGGTTCAGTATGGGGGACAAGACAGCTGATCCCAGATCTGTAGAGGAAACGTCACCCCACAGTGAGCAGAATAGTGTATGGCTTGCTCCACCAGCAGGGGGGGGCGATACTAGTAGCTCAGTCAGCGAGTCCTGGAACCAAGACAATCCACTCAAAGATGTTTCCCTGTAACTAGTTGATCCATATTGATCAAACATCCATTCATAAAACCGCATCGGTCAGTATTGATCTGGAGCGTTACACGTGCTAGAAACTACAGTCAGTCTAGCATTTCAGCGTGGTCATGTTCATCGGCAATGCAAAGCAAAATAAAAAAATCAAGAAACGTAGATATTGATAGATAGCATAGTGCCTCCCTGTTTAATTTTGTTTCAAAACGTTTAGTCTCCTGAACAGGACCCAGCAGAATCACGAGGAGGGCGGGGTTTGTGGTGAAGGTGTCCCACTGCCCTCTGGGAGTTTGTTAAAGGATCAATGACGTTGCGTCCCAAATGCCACCACCTTCCCTATTCAGCTAACTTCCTTTTACTAAGGCTCACCCCGGTCTGGTCAAACACGTTGGACTACGCAGGGAACAGGCAGGCATTTAGGAAACAAACTGAGCCACCAGTATTCTGCTCTTCTAACCGTCCTCGTCCCAGGAAGTGACCATAGTGGGCAGGTCACAACAGAGATTAGCTTCTCCCCACATCTCCCCCACTATGACTGTACCTCACAAAAATGAAAAAGACAAATCTCATGATGCAGGAGTATTGTGTATTAAAAAAAAAAAAGAAAAAGCCGATATTGCCACTAACTCAGGCAGATGTTTTTGGGGTTAATCCTTTAATATCAAAAACAAAGGGACTGCATTGGACTGCCAAGCGAAGCGCTGTACTCGGCTCTATGGAGCTGAGCTTTCTTTCTCCTCCAGCCCACTGGGACTAAAACAACACTGAAGCCACAACTTCATTCTAACAGACAATTATTTATAACTCTGGCTTGGGTCTCTGGTCCAGCCATGGAAAAACACCTGACACAACATTATCAGGGCATTGCCAAGCTTGGGAACAGGATCTTCTCAGAAGTCTTTCTGTAAACACATCCCCAAAATGTATGCGTTACATTGAAAGGGTACACCAGTACGTATGACAGATGGTTCCTAAAAATGTGTTATAAACCTTGTAGCTGCATTCTGACTATCACAACAGGCTGAACCAGACAGAGATGAAAGGAGACCAGGGAAAGAAAGCCGGAAGCCCTCAAATGAGGGGACACTGATTGTTGATTATCTGGCCAGGGTTGTCCTGGTTTCAACCAAGTAAAAAGTGATTTTATATATTCAGGGCCAAGGCAAATTCATCCCAGAAAAACAGCCAGGCAGGCAGGCAGACAGCCAGGCAAAATTAGCAGTAGTGTTCAGAACTATTCTGATAAATAATAAATCATTTGGCAGCTGCAAATAAACTCTTGTGTGATTACCCACTAGCAATGATGTGCCCACTGCCCACACAAATAAGAGAGCCATTTTCTGTTTTGTGTTTAATCAAACTTCCCATTACAGAACCAGTTAAACTTGCAGGACATAAAGGTGTCCTGGTATCAGATGGCCTTCTGAACACTTGCTCTATTCCAGATGGAGCTACTCTGTGAAGTGCTTACGTTTGCAAAGCTCTGCGGTAGGGAACAGTGCAAAGCAACGCAAGCGTGGGCAGAAATATACAGCAGCAATAGCCTATAATCACTGACAAACGACCCAGTGAAGTCAGAATAGGGACCTTCACTTTGCTTCAGCGGGACACACAAAAGGTATCAATTAGGTTGTGGAACGAACCAAGAGAAAATAGGACACGGCTTGTGTCTCCTACCGGGGATAATTACAACGTACCGGTGATGGTCCCGGCATCCCTGAAGACGGCGGTGACGTCTCCAGTAGTCTCGACCTCACTCACATACTGCTCTTCGCCGGTGCCTGGGGCTCTGGGTGGGCCTGGCTGCGGATGGGTGAGGTGCTTGGGGGAAGGGCTAGAGGCTGAGGCGTTGTGGTGCCAAGCTGCGGTGTCCAGCTTGCTGGCTAAGTTTCACAGGAGAGCGGCACGTGCCATGGACAGGGCCGACCGAGTGCTGATGGCATCAGCAGGAGCTGCCTGACCAACCGGACCGGACCACAGCACCACCAGAGCAGATCAACCACATGTAGAGGGAACCTGGGGGAAGACATCTGAAAGTAAGGGCTTAAAACGGGCAAAAACCCTGACATGATCCGGGCCCTGGGTGGCCTAGTGTCAGAGGTTAAGTCACTGCCTCCCAGTTGGACAATGTTGGGGCCAGTTAGAATGCTGTAGGACCTTAATTGTGAATTGGAGATGAGAAAATAGAAAAAAAGACTTCACTCAGCCTCTAGACAACGAGTGGTTCCCATTTATATAATAGTACATCCAATCCATATTTTATTATCCATTATGATTAACCAAATGAGAAACAAACATATCGTAAGACATACACACACACCCCTAAGGACTTGTCAATATAACATTACCTCTACAGTGCATGCATTAGCATTCTACACTTAACAAATAGCCAAGGTCATACCACTGAGATCAGACCATAAATAATACATAACACACTGCACAATACGCACCTGAACATCAACCTAACGAAAGTGACAAACCAAGCTGAGCTTTATCTTTTACATGTGTGTAACCGATTTGACACCCAGGGTTAGCGGCTTAGCGAGAAGTCAGAGCAGCACATCCACACTGCTCCCATAGCACACAGTACAAGGGGCTGTACTGACAGGAATCTGGAGTCGGCATGGTGGATTCGTTTACTAACCCAGTGGCAAACAGCGGGGAAACAGGAGAAACCCCCGATAAAACCCCAAGAGACCGCCAACTATTTGATCTGCCCCATCCTTGCGCGCAATCAACCCTACAGTTTCCCCCGAAACCTGCTTGTGTACGGATGTCAGTAACCGTGTTCTGCCTCCCGGTTCCATTCTAATCAGCCACACGGAGCCCGGCAAGCCTCCACGTGGGAATGCCAAGCGCCAGCCGACACAGTCTCACACACACACAGGAAAACAGCCCTGCTGCCGCCTCTTCATCAACTAAACATGAAGCTAGGGACACGGGGGGGGGATTTGGCTCTGGGGGCCGGTCAACACTCGGTGGCTCTTTCTCGCAGCGGCGCACCGCTCTTTCTACCGACACACTGCCAAATCCTCCCGGCCCGTTATCGGCCCATTAGGCCGCCTGGGGGGGTGGAATTAAGGAGACCGCTACAGCACCCACCCAGGGACGTCACATGGATGGCCAGGCCCAGCACCACCCGGAGACTCCCTGACTCCGTCAGTCAGCGTGACGGACGGGCCGCAGCCATCAGAGTCAAGGTGAACAGGGGTTATGTGGAGAGCACGCAGGCACATCGCTTCCAGTAATTCCACGGAAGAAAAAGCTTCCTCAGGGAGACGGTATTTCCTGTCCGATGATTGTGGAGAACCCATGCATTACCTCATACACCGCCCTTAAGCCATGAGCCTACCCTACGGCAGACTTATGTTAAAGCAAGTGTACTCCACCTGACAAGTGAGGACACTCAGCTGGTCAATGGGACAACATAGCGATACACTAAAAGCACACTAAGTTGTTATTGACCATTGCCTCAGGGCACTTCGTAACATAGAACACATACACATTATTATACACAAAAGCATTCATTTGCTTCCTTTATGGTTCCTCATTAGATACATTGAGTGCTTCTTCCTAGATAGCCTTCCCCGAAACCAAACGGCAGTCTACATAATCAGCAAAGTTGATAAATGTGGAGCATGGATTGCCTGGAGACTCCATAGTGATTCCTATTATTGCTAGTTAGCACAGTTTATATTTGTTTTATTATAGTGCCTCTAGGACTAGAGTAGTTCAGTATATAGGGAGGAGGATGCTATTTGGGACACGTGCCATATCAGTAACCCGCTTCCTACACTGAACCCTGAGCTACAGTCGTTGGGCCTTCAGCAAGAGCAAAACGGAAACCCAAGAAGCAACAGGCCTCAGTCAGAGAGTCAGCCTGCTACACCTCACTTGGAGACCCAGAAATATTCCCTCTTTTGTTGGGGACATGACACATTGAGGGCCATACAACTCTTGTATGATAATCTACACTGCTGGGTATTTCAAAATAACGACTCAGCAAATGTAAAGATCCCAGAACATATCCTGTTTCTCTTGTGGAGATAGGAGAGTCGCCGAGTTCAGGATTGGTTCTTGATTAAATTATTAGGTTAAAGCAAAGCGCAGATTGGTTGATCCGACAACATTTAAGGGACAATTGTGTCATGCTGTCAGGCTCAATCAAAAGCTCACTTTAACACGGAAGGCATCTGTTTTAGAGACTTATTCAGTGTCTCCGAAAATGTACTATAATGTACATAAGCACTAAGGGTGAAGAAGCAGGCCTCCTACGGTGCAAGGTTTGTGTGTTTGTTGTGATAATCAACTCCAACGTAGAGTCCTGCCCTCAGCCTGTCCCCGTGCCAGAGACACGCCACTACCTGTTCAGATCTTCTCAGCAAGGACTAATGTCATAATCAAAGTTCTCGCAAATCAAACCTCTTCATTGCACAATGGACTCAGAAGCATAGGCGGTTCATGTTCTGTAAGCTAAACTGCAGAATATTGGCAAACACACTACTAATAAAGAGAATTCAAAAATAGCTGAGCAATAGTTTGATCTGTCAGCCTCTCCTCTTCCATTTGGATAATTAAATCATTAATACTGAATATCTGGGTGAGGGGGTAAAATGGAGTTAAATCTCACTTCTTTGTTCTGTTTAGTTATTTTGGTAATTAATATCTGTTCCCTTCTGTTGGTGTTTTTATTTATTCAATAAACATTTCTTCATTTAATTAATTTAGCATCAATCGTAGCGGACACAAAGTCAATGTTTTGTAAGATGTTATAATGTTTTTGCAAAAAGCAGAAGAACAGCTCCGCGGGTTGTGTTTTGGAAAACCTTTCAAAGCGACACGCTAGAGAACAAATCAATTAAATCACAGACATATTGTGACAACAGTATTGACCCCAATTCTTACAGGAACAAATGCGTCAACTAGTACTAGACCGTGACAGGCATTGGCAACCAGGAGCCTATTTAAAATACAACAACTGTTATGAAAACAAACTTTAAGCGTGACACGTGCTTCCCAACTTTAGTTTCTAATGCAGTTATGAACTTGTCAAAATGAAAGTGTTTGCTCTCAAAACTCAACATCACTCTGGGACAGTGGAAGGAGGAGAGCTAGTAGCAGCCATGTAAACATATTTTTTACATTCACAATTAACAAAAAAAAACTATAATAAAATAAAATGTTCTGTGCCAATGTAGGTGAGATAGCTTTCAACAGCGCAATGCCCTTCTGGTGTATGCGGAGTGCAAATTGTGCAATATGTTTTGTGCGGGTGAAAATTCTAAATTGTATTGCCATACTACACAAAATGTATGGTCAACATGAATGAAACTTTATTGAGCTGAGATACAAAAGCAGATATACACCAGCAAACTATTCGCCTGGGAAATATCTGGTAACAAAGGCCTCTGAATGATCCCAGCAATGGAACTAAAAGCTTTATCCTCCAGGAACCCCTGTACCAATTTGCGTGTACACGCAATAACAAATTCCATTGACCTTGGTAATCGTTATTATTCCAAGGGAATGCCCACCGACCCATCAGTCAAAAGACTACTGCTTGACATACTACTCTTACTGTAGTATGTGGCCAGTGTTCCAAATGGTACACCGCACCACTGCTTCTGAACAACACTGTTTGGACTCTGGAAAAAAGCATTACAGGGTATAAGGTGCCATTTAGGACTCCTGATCTGGGCTAAAAGCCTAACAGAAAAACGTTGGTCCAACATCACATTAGCAACATCAACACCAAAACAATATACAAGTTAGTCTGTCTGGCCTCTTATGTCAACAATGTGGCTCTTTTGACAACCTACACTTTACATAGAAACTCTGGCCTGCCCTGTCCAATTATTTCTCAGGGCACGTCCCCATAGAAACACAGCTCATTTGTAAAACTCCCCCGGCTTAATCCAGCCGAAGTGATCAAAGTTAAGCAAGAGCGTTGCTTGCAGCCTCCGTCACAGACACAGCAACCCTTTCTGAGTAACATTGGAGAAGTTGGATGGCGAGAACCTTCATCTGTGGCTACGCGTAGTTTCATACAGTTTATTAACGCCCCCCCCCCCTCTATGCCTGGCAATGAACTACAAGTGGGGAAGAGGTTAACTAGCAATTACAACAGATCGACAACTAGAATAGTAGTTTCCCATTTCCCAACAACCAGAGGAAAATTAACGGGTTGCCCTATACTAGCAGTTAGCTGTGTGCTGAGCCACATTTGAAGCTGCCGTCTGTGGCCTGCGATTGGGTAAAAAAAGCAGAAAGTGGGATGTACACTTCCCCTACAAACAAAAGCTTCCTTCACAAAGGAGAGGCCAGAGAATGGAGCTGAGCTCCAAGCCCCAGCATGCTTCATTACCGCAGCCTGATGGTTAATCTGATTTCACTGAGTCTTCACTCCACGGCAGATCTTCAGGAAACCCAACGCTGAACTACAGTGTAGTATATTAACAGCCACAGAAAAGTACATTTGGCAAAAGAAAAGAAACTATATATAATATATAACTATTGTCTATATATAGCAGGGGTGAGTAAATTGTTTCAGAAATGTGTAGTCATCTGGGAGTTGATATGATTCCCCCTTCAAATGACAAAACTGCCTCTTTCAATATGTTGCACAATTGTTGAAAGAAATAGGAACTGAGCGATGATTTTGTTGAGCAAAATAAAGCGCTGTAGCGCTTGATCAACTGTGAAAACGGATATGAACTGTGAAGGCCCAGGAAATATAGGGTGGTGCTCAAAATGCTATATTATGTTCTGTAAGATTACAAAAGTGACTGCACTGTTTGAAAATCTTATTTTGATTAGTCTACTACTCTGTCATATGTCTATGCCTCCTTGTATGTGCAAATGTACTTGGCAATAAAGTTTTTCTGATTCTGATTCTCAGCTGTGGGCAAAATAGGATGTAAGGCAAACCAATCTAGTATCGCGTTTGGACTGTACATGCAGTCACAATATGAACCACCTTTGTATACTGAATACTGTTATTGGACTGTACATGCAGTCACAATATGAACCACCTTTGTATACTGAATACTGTTATTGGACTGTACATGCAGTCACAATATGAACCACCTTTGTATACTGAATACTGTTATTGGACTGTACATGCAGTCACAATATGAACCACC
>JACXGK010004281.1:0-39181 GCA_016801125.1 Novumbra hubbsi | reverse complement strand
AGGGTGAGTTGTAGAACAGTTAACGGCAGGGCGCGAGGGTGAGTTGTAGAACAGCCGGGGGGAATAGGGTCGGCCATTTTGATTTAGGATATTCCAGAATCTTTTTCACTTTCAAACTTTGATGAATTATATAATTAGTAAATTATACCATTTGCAACCCTAGAAATTTGACAAACGGCATTGTATATCAGCCTATTGGTTTTTCTCATCATTGGTATTAATAAAAAGAAATGGAAATCCCAGTCAATTAGGGCCATTAACTCGACAGTCCTGACTAGTATCTAATGAGAACCATGCCATGCTCTGCTGCCTTTGTTTTTAAACCAGTGATGTGGAAATGGAAATGGAAATGAAAATGGACAGCGTTAACATGCGAGTCAAACCTCACAGCTTAGCATGCAGTGTATCCCTACAGCACAACCTCTAATAAATAATGATGTTGTACTTTAAGGTGGACATGCATGGAGCTTCAGAGAGTTTTATAGAATTACATTCTTTATTAGGATGAATATGCTGGTCTGAACTCATTTTATCCTTCTATATGTTATTAGTACAGGCCATGGCATCTGAGAAAACATGTTATTTTCATCACAGAAGACTGGCCTCTCAATGTTTGATTTAGCTTTGTGGCAAGTGAGGTTGATTGCCTCATTGAGGAAATGAGTTCTTTGCCCAGGTTACCTCACACTATATGCAGATACACAGCCCTAGTTTTCCAGCTTTTTTCTAAAGCTGGAAAATAAACCTGCAGAAACAGGAAATCTGAATAATTATGTAGATTATAATTAGTGTTTCAATGTTTGACTTACGTTTTGTGAATTTTTGTCTGAACCTTTACAGTCTAAAATATAAATTCAGAAGTCATTTTAAGGTGTACATACACAAGTTCTACATTTACTTTTTTGCAGGATAGTTATTATTAAATTAAGATCTTGATCATACATTTGTACTGTAACAAATGCTGTCTCCCCAGAAGTGCTACAACAAGTCTGTATTTCTTCTGGATTAACCATATTAACCTGAAATGGAAGAAAGTCATTTCTTTATCGATAATTTCTTTTTTGGGAAAGTGTAAGCTGAATAGTGTATTCCACTGAATGCTGTAATGCAGTACATGCAATTACTAAAAGGGAATGCCTTTTGAAATATTAATTTTGTTTATTATTAGCACAAAGAGAAAAGCTTTTACAAAGCATCTGCTCTTGACACTATAGTCTTCTTGTTTCAGCCCCTAACAAAGTGTTAAATAGTTACAATAGCTGTCTGCTTGAGGGACTGCATTAGTTGCACATGATAGCAGAGAACCCAAACTGGGTACATCAGATAGAAGGAGGGGTAAGCAAAACACCTCACAGCTAACATTTAGTAATCTAATGAATCATCAGCCTTTCACTCCAGCACCAGAAATGACATAGTCTGAGGCAATGCATGAGTCTGAACCTATCTAATTTCTAGTCATACCATCTATTCTCTGAACTGGGCCTAACAGGAAGCTGAAACAGGTGGTTGAATAAACGTGACAATCAAGAATAGGTTACAAATATAATTTTGTGTTTTGCAAATGCAAGTAATGCTTTTTCATTAGCTTTTAGTGCCAGCACTCTAAGGGAATAATGTGTTAAACCAAATAATCTATTACCAAAATGACATAGAAACCATCACAAATTAGGAGTTTGGCCTGAAATCATATTAATAAGGGGCGTAGGAGTTGGTTTCATATTCTGGGTCACATATTTAAAATATTTGCTAATTGTTCTTATTATTTTGGGGAGGCCAATAAATCTTCTAACACGTCAGGGTGAACATATCCATATGTGCCCCTGCTCCTGCACCCTTGATGTTGATTATTTCATACAGTTGCACGTAGTCTTTCTTTACATTTTTAAATAACCACTATGTGTTCATACTTACAATCAAACAAATCTAATACGCCCAACATAACACCACATTCTTATGGTGTTTAGGGAGGATTTTAGTATGCTCTCTATACATAATTCTCTTGATGCTTACAGGGCAAATAACATCAATTGATCCCTTAACAGTTGGATGCTTCAGGGACCATGTGTAAAGTGTACGCCCCTTGTCTTAGGTCAGCGCAGTGCTAGCAAATTGGCTGCACTAAAATAAAACTTTTACAAATAAATTGTTACATCATTTTTGATTAATGTATTTGACAAAATGTGATTTTATTTGCCAAAATAGTGTGCATAGTATCCTCTCAATGAATGAAATAAATAAAATATGACGACCAGAAAAGTGTAGAGGAAGATAAATCCATTTGATACAATGAATAAATGGCTTTATAAATAACATATAATGGCCCACTTCAATGTCACTGGTCATGCTAAGTGATGAAACCATTACGTTTGGAGTTTGTCAATCAGAGGTTTGGTGGGTAAATCTGTCTGCATTTGGAAAAAGATTCTGCATTATTATGGATGGTGCCGATAAGGGACCACTGTTGAGATCATAATCAAGATGGCTGCTGCTGCAATTCAATTTGACAGAGGAGAATTGGAGCAATGCCTTTGTTATCACAATCTCAGTAAAAGCGGGTAAAGAAAATAGACTTCCTTTCTTCATTTCAAACCTTCAATTAATGGTCTTTTGATAGGTGCCTTGATCCCGCTCAGTTAATTTAGTGGTAAGTGAGGAAGGTGGTGGTTGATTCCCAGTCACATGTTGATTTAGGGGCCATACATATCTCAAGAGGTTTAAAATGATTGTTTTTATGTCTATTGTAAGTGCAGTTCATGCTTTTTGCCGTTGTGTTCACCAGCATATATATTTAGTGTCTGTTTTCAGTAAAAGCTTTTTGGTTACTCAGTTACTTTGCTCCTTTTTTAAGGAACAAACTGCAGACCAAACTTAAGTTAAACACTCTGGAATTCCCGTCCCCATTTTGAAAAAAAAATTAGGATCAACATGATGTTGTCTTTGATTGTTTTTGTGGAATTGCATGTCTTTGTTTTATATGTTTTTAAATGTTATTTTTGTATTTTTTGTAATTTTGTACATGTATACATGTCTACACAGAGCACAACCTCAAAATAGATCCAATTATCAGTCTGTTTTCTCTGTATTGAAGTTTAAATCTCTAGCTCTGCTAGCTTGTCATGTATGTCCTCAGTGTCAGAGTAAAGACTGTTTTTTGTTGATCTATATAGTATAAACAATTTTAAAAAGTATGTATTTTTTTTTTTTTATGTTTTTACCCCAAAAACTAACAAAAAAGTAAAGTGAACAAATGCTGTATTTACGCCATGATGGTGTGAAAGATGAAACTGTAAATTGAACCTGGTTTAGATTGTAACTTGAATATACTCTTAGAATGTTATTTGTGCCAGCACATTAAGGTGGAACTTTTATTTTCTTCTTCCATGCAGCCTGCTTTGAAGTCGTCATTGAGAGAGCATTTGAGAAGACTACAGTTACTGGTGAGTGCATGCTTTCAAAGAAGACGTCTCTTTATTTACATGCAGGATTTAGTTTGAGCTTGCAAGGCCACAGCATGAGGCGAAACATGACATCAAGAAGGAAGATGAACTAAAGAAAGTAGGACTGTAGCCAATACCATGTAATAGCCACTTATTATTTACACCAAGATTTTCAAATAATATGCGGTCAAAAAGGCCAGTATGCGTGCATGCATATGGACATGTATATAACACAAGTGTGTACTCATCCACGCACAGATGCATAATTCTGTTCCATATAGCAACATTCCTTTTTAATTCTAGTGCAGCTATTTCACCCGCGGTTGTGTTTTGTTATCCTCTCACATAGTCAGGGTTGGGCTGGCGCCACGGCTGTTTGCCTTCCAGCCTGCGCAAGGGGACTCGGCTCCATTATCAGAGCTACTGCCTCGCCACCCTGCAGCAAACCCAGCATCCTCTGCTCCTGCAGATTTAATTTCTTATCTCAATAGGGAAAACAGCCCCTCTGATGAACAGCACTACCACCATGGACTGCTGGGAACATGACTCCAGAATACATACAATAGATGGTTCTGATAGATGAGGAAAAGCACTGATACTCCTCTTAGGAGTTTGCAGTTGGTAATATATAATTGGAGGGGTTAAAGAAAAGTATAACTGAGATAGGGGAAGGCGGAATCTCTGTTCCACAATTTAGTCCAGGAGAAGCTAAGAGCTATGTATAAAGGTCTTCCATCAATGATATATCAAGTCCGTGAGGAGAATCTCTAGTAGATGAATATCAGTAATGTGTTGCTCTTGTGTACTCCAGTCAGCTAGTCTTTAGGTTATCGATTGCAGACAATTGAGGAAGAGACAGGAAATAATTTTGAAAGAGGATTAGTGTTGAACTTTCACCTTTCCCCCTGGCTATATTTGTAAAAGCAGCCCAATTCAGATCCTTCTTCACTAATTGCTCTTTTAACAGATCAGATCTGCTCTGAAAAATGTCTTACGTAAAAAGATATCAATGGTCAATAAGGTCTGAATTGCCCTGCCTGGGAAAACATCTTGTAAGTCACATTTCCCAGCATTGGATCCGTTTACACAGACAGCTCAATCCTGTTTTTGCACTTATTGTTTCTATGACTATTCACATCATATCTTTTTCATAGCTAATCTTATTGGTCAAAATACACATTTCTTAAAGATATAACATAATTGGAAAACCTGTAGAAACAGTCATATAATCTATAATGAAATCACTCACCCAAAAGTATTATCCTTTACAAACAACATTGTGAGCTACCATGGAAAAGAAGTACACTGTCAGTTTTACGAGATTACAGAAAAAATATTCAAAAATGCTTTGGTGGACCTTCTGAGTCTGCATTTGGGGAAGAAAAGCTATTTTTGCAAGATGCTGTACCCTTGTACTGTTATTTCCACTAAGAGTCCTTCGTTTTTTTAGCCGATCATAAGCATTAGACATTTCTTGAGTTTTTTTGTTGCTTTTGCTCACAGCTTCATCAATGTCATGCACAGCCATCGGAAAAGTAATTGTGTGTCAACTCTTCCAGGCCCTAAAACAAAAGTCATTATGGTAGCGGAAAGTAACATGACCTGATATATCTTTAGTAAATTAGTTTTCCTAACATTTACATTTTGCATTTTAGTCATTTAGCAGACACTTTTATCCAGAGCGACTTACAATAAGTGCATTCCTCTTAAGGTGTCTTGGAGAACCAACATCTGACTATCATAATTAGTACACTTTCCTTCATCAAAGCCCTTAGTTGGCAAAATCACTTCCAGAGAAATCAAAATGAAGTGCTTTTTCTTTGGATGGTGGGGGTAGGGGGATACCCAGGTTACTTAAGGTATTCATCAGAGAGGTAGGTTTTCAGCTGCTTTTAGGTTTCTGCTGTTCTGGAGGGGAAGTTGTTTCCACCATTGAGGTGCCATGACAGAGTACAGTTTTACTTCAGAACAGGAGCTGGCCATCTGGGCAAAAGACAAGAAGTGGCAGATCAGAGTGCACAGAAAGAGTTGTAGGGTTTAAGCATAGCATGCACTTAGGGAGGTGCAGTTCCCTTTGCTTCACCATAGGCAAGAACACAAGACAGGCTGCAGCGTTTTGGATCAGTTGCAGGGGCTTGATGGCAAAATCGGGGAGCCCAGCCAACAATGTGTTGCAATAGTTCAGACGGGAGAAGTGACTGGATCAGAACCTGGGTCGTATTTTGTGGATGTTGTACAGCATGAATCTACAAGAGCGAATCATTGCTTTGATGTTTGCAGAGAATAACAAGTTCTTGCCAAACGGCATGCCAAGGTTCTTTGCGCTCTGTGAGTGGACAACCGTGAAGTTATCAACCGTGATGGACAGATCTTGGTGCAGGCTGTCCTTACCCCAGGAGGAAGAGCAGCTCTGTCTTATCAAGGTTAAGCTTGAGTGGTGGGGTGACATCCAAGTTGAGATGTCTGCCAGGCATGCACATATGCATCTTGCAATCTGGGAATCAGAAGGGGGAAATCTGTCATCAACGTAGCAATGATAGGCCAAGAATTAGCAGGGTTAGAAGACAGAGGGAGTGAGAATGTGACAAAGTAGTGATCAGAGAACGGGAGTGGAGTTGCAGTAAGAACAACTGGATTTCAGCATCTCGCAAGGATAGGATTCAGCGCATTGACGGCCTTGTGTGTGGGAAGGGACAAAGGAGAAAGAGAGTAGACAAAGAGTTGTTGACTGAAATAAATCAAAGACAGGTGTTGGAGGTCAACTATCACTGTGAGAGGTTAGCCATCATCTGAAAATAAGCTTAACAAAGTGTCCAGCTCATTTAGGAACTCTCCTAATGCCCCTAGATGACTCGAATGTGAAGCTCTAGGAGATTAGTGATAGTGAAAGCATGGAATTCAAATGAGAATGTGGAAGGGGGAAGTGGAAAGAGAGATAATCTCCACCTAGGAATATCTCTGCCACCCTCCTGTCAACCGGATGTTTTCTGGGTTTGAGCGAACACATAGTTGGTTGAAGATAGGGCAGCAGGAGCAGCTGTGTTTTCTGTGGTGATCCATGTCTCAGGCTAAGAGGAAGTCGGCTTTGTTGACAGCAGATCTGCAATTTCAGAGGCTGGATTCCACATAGGTTGTATGTGCAGGATACAGTAGGTTAGATGGGTTTGCTTGACAGGGAGGGGAGTGTCTAAGACAATGTCAAGAAGGGGAAATTACGGAGATAGAAAACAAATCTTATCAATGCAACAGCAGAAAAGTAATGAAAGCTACAAAATAGGTTATTAACAACAACAGTACTCGAGTGGGGAGAGTGACGCCTTTCTCTCTATCATTCCTTGAATAACCCCTGGGTTGAATAACTGAGTTGAAAAACTGTCAACTCAGCAAAAAGTATTTGTTCTAGCATGTCTTCATTTCAGCCACAACACAGTCGCTTACAAGGCGGTTGCTTTCAGCTGCCACTGGAAAACCACAGGCACCGAATTACTAAGACTTATTAGTAATTGCCAGCTACAGGTGAAGAGACATGCCCACAGAAGAGGTTTAGCCAGTGAGGCAGTCACACCCCCAGTGACACCTGAATGAATTAGGAACAATACTGCAAATTGGACTGAAACGCCTCCACTTAATTTCTATTGGTCAAGCGAAACAATACCAGTATTTACTTAGGATATAGCAAAATATACTTACATTCTCACTTACATTCTCATGACGTTGTCCAAGAACACAAGAGAGGCAGAGTGTTGAGATGCTTAGAGGTATTTTATATAGCTAGGGAGTCAGTTAAGGCCATAACCCTATTGATATCTGGATAAATTAGGAACTGTTCTGCAAATTGGGCCGAACATAAACCAAGTCCACAGTCACAAGTACTTTTCTAAAGGTCAAGCAAAACAATACCACTAACAACTTTGGATAAGGCTGAATATACTTAAATTCATGAGAAGCTGCAGGTGACACACTGCTGTAGGGGTACCAGTTAGTAAGACTACATGATTTGTAGTCTCTTTTATTTAATAATGAGAAAGCTTAGAGTAGCTGCATCTTAGAGTAGCAGCGGCTTAACCTCCAGAAGAATAATTTATAAAATAATTAAAGTTACATTAGTTGAATTCCTATGTTTGTGTATATTATTTTGTAAATCATTATGCAAACACTTAATAAAACTCTACAGTAAGAACAAAAACTCACCATGATCAGTACAAAATAACTTAATAAGACAGGCCACACTGAGTTTGATTTGACAGGTTTGGCCTTTTCATTCTATCCATGGACTAACAAATACCTTGCTATATGTTGACAGACCTTGCACCACATATTACCCACTTAGTAGTTTTCGAAAATACATTATTTCATCATGGAGAACAATACCTTCCATTGCTTAGTGGTGTTAAGGTATGCTTGCTGGCGATTACACTATTAGTCACAAAAGACAGTTGCTTTACCTTTTTCCTGTCAAATGCCTTTGGAGACTGACAGAACAATTAACTAACTGACAGTAAAATCAGCAATAACATTATTTGGGAGATACACTGGACAGTGATATGTTGCATTTAACAACATGAGGAACTTGGAGTAACATTCAAAACGCTTTTGACCTGTCTTCTCAGAATTATTGACTCCTTTTTCTCAGAGATTGGAATTTTGGCTACTGTTAACATCAACTTCATCATCTGAAAACATATTTAGGATGTGTCTTAGGTCCCCAGCCACTGGTTATTTGTTAAAGCCTGCCCTGCACTGCTGGTTGTATTATTCCATAGGAAAATAAAGTGATGCTGTCAGCTTCTTTTACCTTATCTTATCCTACTTTAAACAGAAAATGATTACCTCGCTCCATCCCATCATACTTTTACACCTTTTTGATTAGCATTGAGCATTAAATCGACAAAGCAAAAGTGGGAAATTGTATCAATTGCCAGCTATGAATGCTCATTGAATCGGGGTGAACATGTTCCTTTTTAATTGTATTCGCTTTTTTTGGTCAGTGACAGGAGAGAACTTCTAGTGTGTGATTTTATTAAGATAAGCAGGAAAGTGGATAAGCTGGTTGTTTAAAAAGCGATTACCTTATCCACACTTTTCTTGCAAAAGTGATTTTGGTCTCTTTTTTTGATGAATTGAATGTAGAAAATTAGAGTGACACTGCTAGAACCCAAATATGCTTTAACGGTTTTGCAGATCAATGTGACGCTATTTTAATGTGATGCTACACTAATATCAGTTCAGTATAAAAATCACCAACAACCTAGCAGAGGCTGCTAGGCAGAGATAGAATGAGCTTTTTGATTCATCTTGTTCTGTATTCTTTTGGTTTTATATCTGTTGTTTTGCTCATATATCTCTGTCACTGTGAATCTAGCCTATTATGCAAGGAATAAAAAATAGCAGCACAGGACACAGACACATTGGTTCCAGTTATCATGTTTTGTGTGTATACATGGAAGACAGACAATTTATATCCTTCAACTGTCAACAAAATAGCTTATATTTGTTATATCGCGTTGATGAATTGAAAACCTCTGAGCTGCATCTTGAAGCAGACCTTACTTAGCCAACTTGCATACTTACGTATATATATTGAAATATGAAGGTGGCTATTGGGCAAAGACAGAAATGTTAACAGTACAACCAAGGCATTAATATTTGCTTATAGCAATAAGCCAACCTCAGCCAAGATACGTCTGACAAATGTTGATAATAACCTAGATTTGTTTTTAAATGTAATCCATTGGTGGTAACAATAGAGATAACAGAAACCAGAGAGTAGGTTTGGTGTGAAAGATGTGACACGATTTGTTCCTGTTGAGGGGTGCATTTATTGTGAAACATTATGAAACAGACACAGTTGCTTTTCGTGCTCTGGTGTCATTACAACAAAATCTGCTTTTCAAAACTTGTGGAAATGCTTTTTTGTGTAATTTGCTGATTTCACAAACTTAGTACAGCCATTCAGGATGCAGCTGATGACTCTGTTACTTTCCAACCATGTCATATTTAGAGGGGTATGTAAACCTCCTTTCAATTCAGTGTCACTCTTTGCATAATGGTTGATGTTAAACTTCAACTGAATACTCAAACAATGGCGGTCGTATTCCGGAATGTGTAGCCTCCTACCTCACAACGTATTCATGAGTGAATCCTTAGTATCCCAATGACACGCATGTCTCGAACACACAAGGGATGCAGTTGGCACTTCTGTTTGCGGAAAAGCAGTGGAATAACAGCCAGTAGGAATTTGCTGCCAGGATATAGTAACGTGTTTATTTGTGTCAAATTGTTTGTGTGTTGCATGTGTAAACAATTTCTACAAACACACTAAAACAATACTAGGACTATACTGTTGTTCTAAGAGCTTTTGTATAAGCAATACTGTACAAACTGTGTCAGTGTGTTGGTTTAAATGGAATCATTCCCCAAAACTGTTAGAGGAGAAATATAGACTGGACACGGTGAAAGTTAATATTCAATGTTAAGGTCAATTTAACAGAGTGAATCAATTGTGACATTTCATTTTTTCATTTAGCTCTTTTGAAAGGAGTATTCCATCACAATATTCATAATTTGTTAAACACTGATGCTACAGAGTACTGTTTTGACTCATTTTTAATGTGTCAGTGCATCAGCCCACGCCCACAACAAAACTCCTGAGTTGACTACCTGCTGTTGTAATGAACCTAATTTGTCATCATTAATGTGTATAGGATGAGGCATTCTGTCAGACCTACCGAAATAAAGGGATTGAATTATAGTTTAAATATAGTGCATTCCTAAATTATGAGCAAGAAGATTAAACAACATAATGTATTTAATTTGTTTGTTTAGTGAATTTAACATGTATTTGGGGATTTTGAGATAAGAAAAAAAACATGTTTGGTTAGATGTGTTACCCACATGGTTTTGATGATATCGGCACATAAATACTTGACAGTGAACCCAATTCTCAAGGACTTATTTTACGCAACAGCACCACTTTCACAACCAAAGAAAACAACTGCGGAATACATATTTTGCCTATAGGGCTTTTACTTTACATCATGGAAAGTATTTCTGCCACTAGGGTTGAAAGGTGAATTGATCGCTTCCACATGTTGTTGCATTACAAGATAATTACAACCTTTTGGTTATTCAACCTCATTTGAAATGTTTTTATCAAGAATGACTTACATTAGCAATAAGGGCACAACAACATATTTACCCTACCATATGGGAGATTTAAACTAGCAACCTTTCGATCACTGGCCCTAAACTCTAATCACTTTGTACTTCTCTGGCTCTGTAAGTGAATCAGTTCTATCAGCACTTTCCCGAAGGACCTTATAAATGATGTACATTGGAGCAAGAGTAAATGGCACATCATTTAAAAAAAAACTTGAATGCCTAGAATTTCACACAGAGGTGTTTTCAGAATGTATATGTTCTTTCAGCTAGTACCACAGTATTGAAATAACTAGATAAGCAACCATTAACTAGCAAAAAGTGTTTTTGTTTATATTTACATGGTTTACTTATGAGTTCATGCTTTCCTATGTTTTGGACACTACAGATTTAACCAAGTCATTCAAATGTAATTACTACTAATAAATGGTTGCTTATGTACATTTTTTATTATTTTACAAGCCTGTAAATTTATGAAATTGTCCTACATTTGAAATGTAGGGATAGGGCTGACAAGAGAAAAACATCATGTTCGTTTATTTCCACGTCACATAAATGATATCATGTTACAGTGTGGGACTGTGGGTCAATTAACCTTGTATGAGTAGGTGCCCTGATTCTAGTTTGTGAGCTAGATTACTGTCTGGGAAAGTTTCCCACTCATAACAATGAGATAGGAAGATCTCCCCACTGGAATCCTGAGGTAGGGGGAGCGGGGGAAATAAAAAATTGTAAGGGAACGCGTAATAATTACAGTATAACACCAAGTCAGTTCAACTTCAGAGATATCAAATCGGTCCAGTTAGGAGGAAAAAGATCTTGTCAATCAATGTCTCCTGTTTTGGTGCAAATGAAGGTGACAACAGGTGCACTGGGGAGGCAACGACAAGACAACACCCAACATGGGTATGGTTTTGCAGGTGGTGGCCAGAGGCTTTTGCTCTTTCCTTATCCTTCCTGACTGATTCTTTTCAAGTTTAGCATTTATCTATTGTTCTTGTCACTACTGGTAGCATGAGGCCGTACCGGCAGCCCATTCAGGTGGCACAGGCAATCCAGCTCTTCCTGAATGGCACATCCATACGTGCCGTTGAAGGATTGTTTGCTGTGTTTCTCAGTACAGTCTCAAGAGCATTGAGGAGATACCAGAAGGCCCATAGAAGGGCAAAAGCCCAGCAGCGGGACCGGTGGCTGATCCTTCATCTTAGGAGGTAGAGGAGGTGAGCTGGCAGGCTAGGGCTCCAGTGGGCTGCTGGTGTGCATGTCTCTGACCAAACTGTTAAAAACAGACTCCAAGAGGGGGTAAGGGGGCCCGACATCCTCTAGTGAGACCTGTGCTCACAGCCAAGCACTGTGCAGCTCCATTGGTATTCTCCAGAGAACACCAGGATTGGCAGGTCCGCCATTGGCACCCTGTTCTCTTCACAGATGAAAGCAGGCTCACACTGAGCACATGTGACAGACATGAAAGAGTCTGAGACGCTGTGGTGAACGTTATGCTGCCTGCGACATCCTCCAGTTTTAGAATGTGTGATAATGTGATCATTTGTGTGGCCTGCAGCAAAACGATCAGAACCAAACTAGCACATTATTGACTTATTTAACATTTATTGAGGTGACAACATATAGGTTTTCTGTAAATTGTATTGACTAGGCCATGTGCCCAGTAATTTACATTTTCAAAGCAGTACTAAAAATACATCTATATTATGCTGAAAAGTTTTATATTTTATTGTTTTATGGACGTGGTCAAATTTGTTGGCACCCTTACAGGAATAACACTTAATTTTTCCTGAACAGTGATGAAATCTAAAGCTACTGTATTATGTATACTTGCATGCATTTGGTATGTCATAGAATAAAGCAAGTGAGCAATGAAAAAATATGAATTATTGCTTATTCTACAAAGATTTTCTAAAATACCCTGAAAGCATTTGTAGGCACCCCTTATAAAAGATAATGAATAATTTGATTATATTGATATTTGAAATTAATTTGTTTCATTAATCAGTGTCACAAGTGTCTCCATTCTTGTAATCCATCATTCAGCCTTTGTTTTTGGCCCCTTGTCTTCATCCTCGCTCTTGGTCAGATCCTCCATCACATCAAACTTCCACTGCTTTGCTAACGACACTCAAATGTACCTCAGCACTAGATCTCTCACCAACCCACTTTTGGTCCACATTAAATCGGCAATAAAAACATGGATGCAGCAAAACTTCCT
The DNA here is from genome assembly GCA_016801125.1 of Novumbra hubbsi. Taxonomy (NCBI): domain Eukaryota; kingdom Metazoa; phylum Chordata; class Actinopteri; order Esociformes; family Umbridae; genus Novumbra; species Novumbra hubbsi. The sequence goes on along the minus strand of JACXGK010004281.1, from coordinate 26,362 downwards.
CAAGCTCAACAGTAATAAAACGGAACTACTACTCATAGGCCCTAAATCCACCAAAACTGGCACCTTTACTCTCACCATCAATGACACCATTGTCTTGCCAACTCCCCACGCACGCAACCTAGGTGTCATTATGGACCACTCCCTCAGTTTTAAACAACACATAAAACATACAGTCAAAATCCTTATTCTTCCACCTCCGCAATATTGCCAGGCTAAATGCCTCCCTCTCCCGTACTGCAGCTGAAACCTTAAGGCATGCATTCATCTCCTTCCGTCTAGACTATTGCAACTCTCTTCTTTCTGGCATCAACACTTCATAAGCAACAAATGGTCCAAAACTCCGCAGCCAGACTCCTCACACACCCCAGGTCTTGGCAGCAGATTCCCCCTACCCTCTGGGAACTCCACAGCCTCCCTGTTCCTCAGCTCTTTGCCCATAAAATCCTTCTGCTCACCTATAAACCCTCCATCAGCTTGCCCCACCATACCTCTCTGATCTTATTCCCCAATACCAACCCACTCGGTCACTGGGCTTTGCTACAGCTGACCACCTCATCTTCCCCCGGGCCAAGCTACGGAGCTTTGGGGAGAAGGCTTTCTCTAGGGCCGCTCCAAGGCTGTGGAACTCACTTCCACAATCAATCCGTGACTCTGACTCTCTTTCCGTCTTCATCCACCGCCCGAGTCCTTTTTGTTTGTCAGTGTATTTTTCCCATCAGTCGTCTAGGATTTAGTTTGTTTCATATCAAATGTAAAGCATCTTCGGGACGTTTAGGAAATAATCACGTTTTTGTGGCTAAAACATAGCCACTTTGAACGATGGGTAGCTAGCCACTCGGAAGACCAGATACCTAGCAACTTGCATTAGTCAAACATTCCAGAATGAGCCCATGCAAATAAATGCCAGTTCTGTATATTGCAAGTAATGACTTCAGCCTTAACTTGACAAAGTAAGTCCCATGGTCAAAGTTATTTTGCTACCTTTTTGCCAGCTATTCAGTCTTTTTTATGTGGGCCATAAGTAGCTAGCTAGCTAATGGGACTTATCTTTGCTTTTGTATTTGGTAGATGGCCAGCTAAGTACCGGGAGATTATCTGTGTTAATTTACTGCCAATACACACTCTGGACACATCTGGTGTGACAGGAACCCCACTTTACCATTTCCTTGGAATTCCTTGGTACCTGTTCTAGTATTAAATGCCCTCCCTTCTCCCTTTGCATGTGTCCATTCCTCGTCAACCGTTACAGGCCACGGTCTACCACAATATTATTGCATAATAAGCTTAATTTCAGGCCATACATAGATTTTTGTAGGTAATGAAGTGGCAAGAAAACGAAGTATTTGTATGTAAAGTGCATTGACAACATTTAGCACAGCTGTATATAAGTACACAAAATGAACTAAATCACTTCCCACATTTTGTTCTACCTTAACAAGGACCGCGATTGCCTGGTAAAAACAGACACATTACTATTGGGATAAATTGCCTAATTTAAATTGCTTAATCTGCACAAGGGACGGGGAAGGAAATAATACAGAGATGGCACAATATTAAAAGCTGCACAGGGGACACATTTTCTACCGGTGTCTTGGGGCCCTGTATCATCACAGTTTGCTGCGCAGGACTCTCCATGGATCTGGGCGATCAGTGCCCTCTGTATCCCACTGGTGGTTCTGTGTCGTGCAGTGCATGCAGCTGAACGACTGGCTGATGTGCTTGGTAGGAGGTGTGGCTACTGTAAATGTACCAGAGCTTAGGATTACACACAGCGGCTCAGTTTTTTCATTTCAATTAGCCTCTGAATGTTTGTGCTCTAAATTGTGCTGACTGATGCAAAATAAAATAAAAGGCCGCCCCCTAAGAAGATACCCTAGTGACATGCTAAACTAAAATGTTCTCAGCCTAATTCATCTAGTATGCTAGGTACGTATAAATCTCTTGCAGAAAGTCTTTAAACACAGTAAAGGATCTCCTAAGGCAGTTCGCTCTCCATGGACACCCCTGTATGGAGTCTGCAGCTCAAGACATTATTTCGATTCTGACACCTGCCATGTTAATACTGTAATGACTCAGGAACCACTAACAAATGCATTTATTATAAACATGCCAAAAAATTCATGAACCAGAAATGGCAAATCTAATACATATGCAAATGAAAGGTATAACCATGACAGACAGAAACAGCATAATAGACACCCTTGTCTCTCTGTGGGAAATAAAGCCTCGTAGTGCTGCAAAACAAGAGGAACTATCAATTATTCAGGGGCTCTCTGATGGCTGCCCATTTACAGTCGCTTGCTTTAGTATGGCTGAAGACATTCCTTCTGCTTTATTCCTCTACGATCCGACTGCCTTAATAACGCAACAGCAAAATAAATGTGACCACTAAGTAGGACCCTAATATTTAATTTATACCTTAGACTACTCTGCCTGTATCTGGTATGCTTCATGAGGCCCTAAAAGCAATTGGAATATATAAACTAACGTGAAGGGGAGTAAGGATAGGGCATATTATTACTCCAATATGTAAATAACAAAGTGAAGTGTTCCAGCATAAGAACATGGGATGCAAGGGGCATTAGAAGTAGGGTCCTATATATATCAGTGATGTAACATATCCATCCTGATCCATGAAGAAAGAACCATTCGCGATGCGCATAAGTCTGCGTATATTCAGCAGAGCGAGGGAGACACACTCAGACGGGAGCAGCTGAATCAATGACTGTCCACCCAACTCCGGCCCTTGTCCAGTTGAAGGTTGCATGTATCAGAGCAGCAGCTACACAGGTTGTGGATTTGAGCGGGTTTCTCTCATTCTTGCTTGTTTGTCCTGTCAAGCGGTGTCCTGTCATAAACAGGGGTTCTTCTCTGCATTTTGCCTTGTTCATCTTTCACCTTATTCATCCTACCAGCCTTTTAGTACATGCTGCTGAGAACAACCGGCGTGACATGATACCCCCACCGCTTTGCCTCACCATGAGGATGGAATTAACCAGGTGAAGAGCAGTACCATGCATAATGCTTGGCACTCCTCTCTTTCCTCATGCACTCCTTCACGTGACTTGTGAGGGAAAAGCAGCCAACAAGTGCTCAGCATATATGGGAACTCCTGCTCGATAGTTGGAAAAGCATTTCTCATGAAGGTGGTAGGCAGAATGCAAAGAGTGTGCATTTTCAGGGTTTTGATGTTTTCACCTTTATTCTACAATGTGGAAAATCGTCAAACTAAAGAAATACCCTTGAATGACTGGGTTTGTCCAAACTTCTGATTAGTACTATATATATTAGATTAGATTCAACTTTATTGTCATTGAACACTATAAGTACAGTACTGTCTGCATCCAACCAGAACTGCAAAAAAGAGCAAGAAATTAGATTACTACTAATTTGCTAAATCTGGAGAACCGCTGAGCCTTGCGTTGTGCTCGTGCAGCCATCTTGTTTATCTAGTATATTATAAATGAAATATTCATATATATTATATATAAACAGTTACATATCTTATTCCATTATGTATGTATGACAGTCATGAAAACATTTATGTCTTTTTTTGTTTTACCTGTGATCAGTTTTCATGACCGTTGAAAATGGGTTCTCAGTCCTTGCTCTGCCAAATCATTTGTGAGTGGTTACAAATCTTTAGCCCTAAATCTTTAGCTATATAACAATATCCCTAAATATTAAATTATTTAACTTTAGCCCTATATCTTTAGCCTTATATCGTTAGCCCTATATCTTTAAGCCTTTGCAAATACTACACATTTTGTGCTATGCTGGACTGAGGGCTGCTGAGCAGTTTTTAATCCTTTTTGTCAATTGAATGGCTTTAGAAAATATGCAGTCATCAGGAATGTTAAAGACATAAATTGAGGCAAAGACAACTCACTTTGAACAAAAGTTGCCCAAAGACATGGATCGATTGTGCCTCTAATCACTTGGCCACAGTGACTCTGACAGCTTAAATTATGTTCCAAAACACCAAGGTGAGGAAAGAGCCCAATGTTTAACACATGTTTTCTTTCAGCACCATTATTGCTAACTTTAGCTACATCATTAAAATACATTTGAAGAAATCTAATGCTTGTAGTGATCTTTTCTTTAAGTAGTTACACCAGCAAAAATCTTGTTATAAAGAAATGTGCAACGGTATGATGTATTGCACCACAACAGGTTAACTTGCCCTAATTTAGAGTTGCCATTTCTCTAAAAGTTTAGAAACTAAAAAAACTGAAAACAAAATAAAAAATCAACAAAAAAAACTTTACTTATAGTTATCAAAAACATTTACACATACGCACAATTACACGACAATTTAAAAACAAATACAGCCATTGACCTCTTGTCCAGTGATAGCTAGATGATTGTCAGAGTCAGATGTGATTTTGTCTTTTCATGTCATGCAGTTTGAAGGAAATTGCTAGCAAGCTAATGTTTGTTCAGTTGCTGGCTGACCGTAGCACAATGACTGAAAGTCAATGGAAAAAGCTGCTGTAGTATGTTAGATGTTATTTTAGACCAATCCATTATCAAAACCTTTTGCAGAACTAGCAGAATGGTTGCATTGTTGGTTTACTTCACTAAATAAATTAATGGGTATCAAATTGTGTTTACCTGTGACGATGCATGCTGAAAATACAGACTTTCCTGGACGGTGTTGTCTTTTCAACTGGGGAAAAATATGCGAAAATATACGGTGCTAATACAGTATGTGTACAATTCTCATGTTGGTCATTAGCGAGACTTCAGTTGTCACATTTATCCTTACATGTCACATTGAAAGAATAGAGCACAACCATGACTGCATCATCTAGACGTGAAGAGTGGTTTAGTTCCTTGCTTATGCATTTTCCCTTATGTCCTCTCTTTTTGGCAAACAAATGGGAGTGAGCTGACCTTTTGTCAGATACGCATGGCAGGCTTTGCATGTTTAGGCTTGAGGCACCAGGTATGTTAATTGAAATTAATCAAATTAATTCTGTTACTGTAAGTGACATTCTCTAGATGGTTCACTGCACCATCCCCAACTGTTGCTTAGTCTCTTCCACATAACTCCCGTTTGGCTGTTTGGTGTCCAACAGCATGACACATTTAGATTACTTCACAATCGGAAGGTCATACTGTGGACGTCTGTAGATATCTGTTACACTCAAAAGTAACACAAGATTGCCTGCAGTGTCTGAGTGGAATGTGGTATTGTTGAGGGCTGTGAGGAAGAGTCGCATTTGTGTGTGGGGAAAGTTCTCGTTAAACTCTGGGGAATAAGCTCAGCTCACCATTTTAAGCCCTGTCTACTACTCTCTAGGAAGCCAGTGAAGTGTAAGGAACTCTGCACTAGCATGCTTACATTGTATTCCTGATAGCCACTGCAGGCTTTTCCTGTCCACACGCGCTAACACGGTTTATGAACGCTTTGGTGCCTGATGGCGTGGGACTCTTGGTTCGCCAGTTTCAATGTTAAGCAGTCATGTCCCATCCGTCCGTTTCTAATTCTAGCCTGTTGTTCTGGAATGTATATTTACTCGCTGTCCATATCACATAGGGATAATAGGATATGTATGTCATGTAGGATGAGAATTAAACAGCTTCTCAGGTCTATCACTTTCCATCAACTGCTCGGGTGCACACGCCTTATAATGCAGCAGCGCAGTGAGTGAGAACTATAGAAGGTCTCACTTCTCTGTTGGGATTGTTCATAAAGCCCATTTGACGAGTTTATTTTTCCGTCCCTCTTCAAAGGAATATCTAAAGTCCAGGTAATTTGGCGTTTAATATAGCCACCCTCTTATATAGTACATTAATGAGAAACAATGAACATACTCAGGAAGTCCCTCTTTAACATTTCATGAAGGCCCACTGTCCCCTCCTGGAAGTTACTTGTTTCACTTCACACTCGTCCAAATCCATTATAGATGGTTGGTTTGACTGTGCCTCTGGTACATATGTTTACAGCTGTTCACGTGCACCTGGAGGACCGAGCATCCTTTCTATCCAGCATCCTTTCTGAGCAAGATGGATCTCTCAGACCTCACTGCAGAGTAATCTCCCAACTATATCAGAAATGTGACATGCACAGATAAGTGTTCTGGATCGTGAAGGTGCTCACTTGTACTCCACATTTCCTCAGAAATAGGATAATGTGGTGTTCTCTACAAACCCTGAGCTGGAAAATATAGAGACTACATTATTGCGGTAAAAATACTTCAAGTTATGCAAAATGGTTTGAAAATTGGCGAAATCTGAGACATAAACACATTTTATTTTTTCACATGGTTCAGTGTGCAATTGTTTTTTTTCTGGCACTTCACTCTACATCTATGTTTCAAAAACATCTTGGGCAATATAGTGGGGGGTGAAGTAGACTGAATTTTAAAATGACTGTCAAGTGCATGAAAGCTACTAACCGATAAACTCATGAGAGTTTGTCAATGCAGGATTTAAGCCTATTAGACTAGAATCCTGGTTCTCTTGTACTGTTTTATAATAATCACATGGTAGGGTGTATTTAGCAATCAAGTATTGTTTATTATTATTCCAATGGCCTGGCTATTAATACAAAAAGAACCATGAATAAACGAGAAGGAATACTATATTTATTACTTAGAGGAAACTCATTCAACGTCTTTAAACGAAGTGGCCTGGGAAAAGGAATGAGGTGTTACAATCAATTTATGTCATGAACTAAGGAATTCCAGAGCGGTTCTACAAACACAAACTAGATATTTATGTCAAAGTGGCTTCAGCTGATACTTGAAGAATATGGATTGCAAGGAATGTAATATGTGGTAACAAATATACACAGACCAAATACAAATTATCCATACATCCATAAACATTTTAATGACAATCTGGGTAATCCCCAAGATACAGACAACTCCACAGTAATTGTGGGAAAATACAATGCTGTTGTGCATGCTTAGAAAAAAAGTAACGGCAAATATCGCACATATTATGAACACACATTGATATTTGGAGGCTTAAAATACTGGAGCTTTCGAAATATTCAAGAGAAGGCTTAATCAAGCTAGTAGGATTCTTTTGAAGCTAGAAAAATGTTTTGATTAAGGATTCAATTCAATGTGATCATCCTCCGGTTATCCATAGTTACCTGAAAAAGATTTCCACAAGGAAAGGACATTTGACGTTGATTATTACAGTAATTTCTGAAGCGAAACTAAGGCATTCAAATTTGATCATGCAGATCACAGGTAGTACTATGGGATACAGTTAAGTGGGCTTTTAGAGGAAACTGTATTCATTTTTCATCATAAAACCTATAATAGTTCTGGTCAGAGGAAACCTCTTACACAAGACAAAGATTAAAATAAAAAATATATGTTCATGATCAAACTGCCGCTGAAGGTACTTAGAGGAATTCATTCAGGAGAAACATGCCAAAAATAACCTACAGAAAATAGTTCCATGACACCATGACCCCCCAAAATAATGTTTGACTGTCTGAGACTAACATATTTAAATTTCTTTAAAAAAAAAAAATCATTTAGCAGACACTGTTATCAAGAAGGACTTACAATAAGTGCATTCCTCTTGAGATGTCTTGGGAAACCAACATCCGACAATCATAATAAGTACTTTCCCTCATCAAAGCCATTTGTTGGCAAGAGAAATCAAAGTTAAGTGAATGTTCGATTGGTAGGGGTGGGGGGATAAACAAGTAAGTTAACATGCTCATCAAAGAGGTAGGTTTTCAGTCACTTTCAGAATATTGTCTGGAGTCTACTGTGCCGGCTTCAGGGGAGGTTTGTTCCACCATTGAGGTGCCAGGACAGAGAAGAGTTTTGCCTTGGCTGAGTAGGAGCTCTCCACCCATGAGGTTTGGGTGGCCAAAAATATGAAATGTCAGATCGGAGTGCACAGGAAGGGTTGTAGGTTTTAAGCATAGCCTGCAGGAAGGGAGGTGCAGCTCCCTTTGCAGCAAAATATGCTAGCATTGTGGTCTAATAGTGGATTTGAGCTTCTACCTGAAGCCAATGCAGCTTGCGGAGGAGAAGGGTGAAATGGGCTATTTAGAGAAGGTTGAACACTGATGCTGTAGCGTTCTGGACCAGTTGCAAAGGCTTGTTGGCACTGCTTAGCAATATTCCAGATGGGAGATAACAAGTGACTGGATCAGAACCTGAGCTGCCCCCTGTGTAAGGTAGGGTTGTATTTTGCCGATCTTGTACAGCATAAATGTACAAGAGTGAGTTAATGCTCTGATTTTTGCAGAGAAAAAACTGGTTATTTTCGAGTGTCACACCAAGGTTCTTTGCGATCTGTGAGGGGAACACCGTGTGTTTGTCAACCATTATGCACAGATCTTGGAGTGACCAGACCTTCCTCAGGAGGAAGAGCAGCTCCGTCTTATCAAGGTTAAGCTTGAGGTGGAGGGCTAACATTCAAGATGAGATGTCTGCCAGGCATGCAGCATGCGTGTAGCAACCTAGGAATCAGAGGAGGGTTTGAGAAGAATAGTCTTAGGCGGTGGACAGACCATGTGCGGTTATAACAGTGCCAAGTGACCTTTTTTGTAGAGAAAAGTGTTACACAGACCCATTTAATTCAACCTGGAAGGCGGGCCTGCAAGGTAGGATGCAAACCAAGAGTGGGCTGAACTTTGAGTCCCCTTGCTCTGAGAGTGTTGAGAGGATAATGTGGCGATACACTAGATGCATGACTTGGCCCGAAGTGAGGGGTAGAAAGAGGTCAAGGAATATGATAGTTTACTGGCAGTGGGGCCAGAACCCTGAACAGGTTGACTGAAAGAGAAGTAAATCTTGTCAACTTTTATATCTAAATGGTTTGCAAGGTTGACTACTGACAGGAAAGAAGTAGGTAGAGAATGGGGATGAATTAAGAGAGAAGAAAAGATGACAAAGAGTTTTCTGCGGTGAGAGGAAGATGCTTGAAATTAAGACTGACAGAAATTGGCGATTGCAGCAGAAACAGAGGAACAGAAGGTAGAGAGAAGTGAATAAAAGGATGACAGGTCCCCTGGAAGTTTTGTTTTCTTCCATATTTGCTCAGCAGCCATTTTCTGTTTGCTCTCAGGCAGGGGGGAAAAGGAGTTGGAGAGATGACAAAATAGAAGAGAAGAGAGTAGAGGGAGAGAGGGAATGAATATTGCGACAACACATTGCGGTAGCAGGGTTAGAAAACATAGTGAGAGAGAATGAGACAAAGTAGTGATCAGAGACCTAGACAGGAGTTGCAGTAAGATCAACTGGGTTACACTATCTCATGAGGATAAGATTAAGGCCATTGACTGCCTTGTGGGAGGGGACTGGGAGTGGGTGAGGGAAAAAGAGGGGAGGACAAAGAGATATGGAGGGGTGAACAAAGAGATGTTGACTGAAAAGAATCAATGACAGTTGTTAGAAGGTTACCTGTGAGAGTTGAGCCATCATCTGAAAAAAAGCTAATTTAGGAACTCTTCTAATATTCCCGGTGGACTAAAGTTGAAAGAGTGTTAAGATCTAGTTGGTTAGTGAAAGTGATAGCATGAAACTCAAATAAGGATACGGAAAGGGTGGTAAGTGGATCTTGAGAGTATCTCCACTTTGGAGAGCTAGGAATACCAGTTCCACCTCCCTATCGAACGAAGGTTCTCTGGGTTGAGAGAACACAGAGTTGGATGAAGAATGAGCGGCAGGGGTAGTAGTGTTTTCTGTGGAGATCCATGTCTTAGTCAGGGCCAAAGTGATTGAAGGGTAGCATAGGTTGAGATTAAGTCTGCTTTGTTGACTGTGGATTGGCAATTCCAGAGGCTGTCAGTAACCAGGGATTCCTCATGGGTTGTTCTTGTAGGATACAGTAGGTTAGAAGGGTTTGTATGACAGGCAGGGGAGTGTCTAAGACGTTGACAAGGGGAGGATAAGACGGGAATAGATAACTAACACATACTTATCAAAAGCAACAGCAGAAAGGTAAAGATAAGCTTACAAACTCGATATTAACAACAACGATACTCAAATGGGAGACTAATAAAAATGACTAATATGAATCATGAAATGTATCAGTTACATTTATATACTCGAGTGGGAGAGTTCCTCGACTAATTATTGCTGAACAATTCGGCAGAACATCTTTGTTTCAGCAAAACACAGCCGCATACAAGATGGCTGCTGTCAGCTGCCACTGGAAAACCACAGGCACGGAAATACAAAAACCAACCACAACATCGGCAGTGGCAGTGACTGAGGCACTTAATCAGAAAATAAATAAATTAGTCTCTACTGATCAAAAACCAGGTGTGGTGCAACATGACTAATAAGAATCATGAAATGTATCATTTCAATTTCTATAAAGATTCTCGAGTGGGAGAGTGAGGCCTTCGTCAACTATCTCCCGCAGAACAACTCGGCAGAATGTCTTTGTGGAAAACCCCAGGCATGAAAATTCTAAAACGAAAAAACAAGAAATACTGGGAACAATGGGAAGATCTGAGGACTTTGATTGTTTAGTGTGGAGATTAGGTATGTTAACTATGTTACCTGAGGATGGTGTAAGAATATACATACACCTTTTTGTATAGGGGATATTTTCATTAAGCTCACACCAATCTAGTGTGGAGAAAAGCAATTCAATGTGTTTATAAGAATATTATTGCAGTACACGTTGCCTTGTCATTCATAAACTTAATCTCAAAGTAAAAAATGGTTGCTAGCTGGTATATACCTTTAAGGGCTTGTCTACCTAGCACAGATCACATTTCCATGAGAACCCCCACGCCAAATGTTCAATTCACATTGCTGAGGTTGGCAGAGCGTGACCTGTGTTTAGAGAATCTAAACACAGATGTTTCTGTTGTTGTCATTATCGTGGTACATTTAACTTCCACAAATGGGTAGAAAAATTACAACAGATTCTTTTAAAAGAAAGCAAGGATAAAATATACCAAATTTCAAATGATGGAAAACATGTTGACCATTTACATTTGGTGAGACTGATATTAAAATATGAATAATAAATGATGACATAATTTAGCCCATTACTCTTTCAACAAATTACATTTTTCATTGAAATCCTATTCGGACATGGACACACACCCAGAGCTTATTTAGTAATACATTGCTTTGTAGCAATGTTGCCATCAGAGGGATAGAATTCATGAAATCTATGCAAAGTTGACATGCAACTTCATGCAATGGTTGGTGAGCATATGAATTAATGGAGTACCAGTGGTGATGATATTAATAATTTATGTATACATTTACAGATTAAAAGTTCCAGTAGATGTGTCTAGTGTGTCCAGATGCACGGGGATAAGCAGAGTTTAGGGCGCTTTAAAGTACAGCTATTTAGTGAATAGTAAAATATTTGGTGTGTAGACTTGTTATGCATTAATGCACGAATTACATTCTTGGTAATTAAAACGTGTTGTGATAATGTATACACACGACCATAAGCCTAATTTGCATTTTTTAATTTAAGTGTTTTCCCATGTTTAAACCCTTTTTAGTCACTGACCTAGATAACGGCGGGATCTGATTGCTGTTAGCGCGCTACTTTAAGATTAGCTTTCTTTTTTCCTGCTTTGGTGCACTGCAACTTATATCAGAGAGAGCAGCCTGTGTTCTTCCCCATGCGCTTCTCTTGCTTCTCTTTCTTGACAGACAAGATTCATGTGTTTTACAAAAATGCAGGACATATAGACGGGAAGACTCCAAATTACACAAGCTGTAAATGTTGTAGAACAGTGACAGAAGTTTTTGCCTTGTCATGAGGACAGGAAATTAGATGCTGTTCGTTTCTTTCCAGCGGCGGCGCCAGGCTTGTATTAGGTTTGGATGGTGTTGTGCATATGATTTGTGTTGAGCAGTAGCACAGGCTGTCAGTGTGACAGGTCTGACAGAGCACAGGAGCAGCTCTGACTTTGTTTACGCGAATAGAATCTGGAGCAGAGCCAGGAGAAATATCTGGCTTCATCAGCAAGGAAGACTCATCGATTGTCTCAGCCCCTGTTTCGGACAAGCTGTCACATTCATTTGACATGGCTGGGGCTGTGCAGAAGGCTCCCTGTTAGGATTCAGTGGTGAGTAAAGAAGTGCTATGAAATATCAGGGGGACATCTTTAAATAACATTACATATGCCGTGTTTCTAATCACTTACGTTTTCATGTATCATATACACAAATTGTGTTCCGTCTTTTTTTTCAACTTTACTGACACTGTTCTACATATACATATAATGTTGCAAAATTTCCCAAAATTTCCCAATGCTGAATTCAAGAATGATCAAAACAGTTAATAACATAAAAAATAAAGACTTTAAATGGATAATAGCCCTTGTTATAATTTGGTAGATGACGACATCATAGCCACCGGTCACTCCATTATTATTATTTTCGGGAGTTAGTAGGTAGCTAAAAGATGGGATTTCTGTGGTCCATTCTGGTGGCTTGAGCTGGATGTTCTTCCAAAACCAGGTACTTTCCAGCTGGCATCCAGTTTAACATCACTCAGCACACTTCCATACTGCTCAGTTGGACTCAATGTCCAGCTCAACATCACTCAGCAGGCATCCATACTGCTCAACATCCAGCTGGCATCCAGCTCAACATCACTCCGCACCCATCCATACTGCCCAACATCCAGCTGGCATCCAGCTCAACATCACTCAGCACCCATCCATACTGCTGAACATCCAGCTGGCATCCAGCTCAACATCACTCCGCACCCATCCATACTGCTCAACGTCCAGCTGGCATCCAGCTCAACATCACTCCGCACCCATCCATACTGCCCAACATCCAGCTGGCATCCAGCTCAACATCACTCAGCACCCATCCATACTGCTCAACGTCCAGCTGGCATCCAGCTAAACACCACTCAGTACCCATCCATACTGCTCGGTATTACTCAACGTCCAGCTCGCCACCATCTCAACATCACTCAACAGCCGCCTGTCCTGCTCAACATCCACCCTCCCTAGCAAACCGGATCCAGGTGAAACTACTTGCCATCCATGTGACCCTGAGCCTAGCTGCCTCTAGCTAGATTTTTAGGTTTGGAGCTGACAGTTTTTCTAACATAAAGACTTCATCTTTTTCAGGCACTCTCGAGTTTAGAGACAGAAAGATACTGTAGAAGAGAATGTTTTGCAGACAGAGCAGCAGGCTGATTCAAACACCACTGCAGGACAAAATGCCCTAGAGGCATTGGCCTATACCACTGAACTACAATAGACCACCAGGTCTGTGTGTTCTTCAATAACATAAATAACGTTAAGAGATTGTCGCACTAAACCCATGTAATATTGTAAGCAAAGCCGTACTATAAAAAACTGATAGCAGCTTTTTAAGAAAATCCCCATATATATATATATATATATATATATTGATGGAAAATCAAGTTTTACATGTTACATTGTACCTGGACACCACAGAATTCTGGATCCTGATTGACTTGAAACAATTTATAAGTAAGAAATAAGGCAGGGGGGTGTTGTATATGGCCAATATACCACTGCTAAGCTGTTCTTAGGCACAACACATCACAGAGTGCCTGTACAAAGGACAAAGCCATGGTCTATTGGCAGTTTATCACACACCTCAGGGATGCCTTGTTGATACGTTGGTTACTTGATGCCAAATTGCTGAACTGTATGAGGTTGAAAGAATTAACACTGCAAAAATAACATTTCCATTTAGGTTACTCTTTCTATATACCCAGTTATATTAACTCTCCTCTTTCCTTTCCCCACACTTTCAAACCACCTCTTGAAAGTAAATAAATACACGTTCACAATATGACCTGCATGTGAAGAAGCTGACAGCCATTATCAACATTTGTGTTGATTCAAACGAAAACTAGTTTAGATATAAAGGCCACAGAGAAAATATCACAGAAGATCTTTCTTTGTGACCAAAAGTTCACTCCTTGTGCGTTTTCTCATCAGATATTTCATGTTGACTCATGCATTCATCCATCAGGCCATGAAAAGGTAAATTGTACTATAAATCTAACGTCACACCACGTTTTGGCCTGACCTATTTTTGCATGTATGGGGTTTGGAAAATGTCTGCTGAGTTGGCAGAACGCGACAGGAATTTTAAATAAAAAGGCCGGGTTTGAGAGGCCTGGGTTTTACAGGCCGGGATCACTACAGCTCCATTATGACCAATTTAGTAGCTTTCTTAGGTCATGAGGTGGTTGTGATGATCAGGGCCGGCCCTAGGCATAAGCCAAATAGGGCCTCCGACTGCCAGGGGGCCCCAGACTGCTATAGAGCACCAGACCACTAGAAGAAAGGGGGCCCCCAAATCAATTTTGCTAAGGGCCCGCAACAGGCTAGGGCCGGCGCTGGTGATGATGCAGTGGCTATTGCTGGGAACACTTGATACCTTTTGCTGCCATTGCAGAAACACAACAGTCATATTTGGACCATGTTTTTTCCTGACATCTGTGAATGTAATCACAAGCACATGTACTGCTGGTGGTTTAACATTCCCCTGCAATGTATATCCACTAATGATCCATGAAAAAACAATTAGGGGGCAAAGACTGTGTTTCGAATGTCAAAGATTCCCGAGATTTTTCTTCCTATTGATCTGTAAGGAGCATCTTCTGGTATCGCCTAGATGCTGCAAGAACAGTGTAACAAACCTGCCCATGGAAAGATTACACACATAAACTGTAGAAAATTAGCATCTTCTGAGAATTAGGCAAATGTGTTATATAATCCTTTCAAGAAATTTGTTCTTCCATAAAAATCTATCTTGAATTCTATTCCGAAGGAGAGCACATTCATCATCCAAACTGAGTGTTATCAAATGTTAATTTCCCCAGGCAATAACCATACCATAAAATGTGAAAAAGAGTCATTGTAAACAAACATTACTCCTCAAGATTTATTTTTACTCCTATGCTAAATCGAGAAATGCCAAAACAAACAATTTTCCATCATCTAACATACTGGTACAACATTTTTAAATTAATTACTAGTGAGAAACCCTTCCTCTGTCCCCTCTAACCTTAATTGGTTTTTGTTTAGGGGCAAAGACGGTTGGTAATAGTAATTGAACTGTGTCTCATGCCAGGGCTGAAACATTTCAGAACGTATCTAGAGGACATCAATTACTATTATGTTCATTTCCAATAACATTCTTTAGATTATTCCTACAGATTTTTTTAATATTATTAAAAACATTTATATTTTCATTATTATTTTTTAAGATAATGCCTTGGCTACAGAGGTTAGCTAGAATTTGCAGAAATTAGTGAAACTTTGGTGATGCACAAAGTCCCACCGCTGTATGTTAAAATGTTACCAATAGAGCCACCTTTTGGGTAGATCAAACTGTTGGTGAAATTCATTTTCCAGGATGATGGTCTTATGTGCTTGCAGTGAGAAGATAAAATATTTTTGTTTACTGTATTGAAGAGTTGGTTTCAAAATGTTCTGATTCTAGGTTCTAATCCATTATAGAACCTAAAAGCAGAACATTTTGAAACCAACTCTTAAAGTTAGTAAATTCCAGTCTTCTCGTGTGTCTGCATATACATGATCGGACTTGGAAACAAGAAACACATGGGTAGCATAATAATGATTTCTACCAATGTATGTAACATCGTGTTGTACTCCATTACGAAAAGCCCTTGAAAGGGTTCTTAAACCTGCCTCCTAAACCTGCAACATATGGATTGGCAAGCACATTAGCCATTCGTTTTAACTTGACCTTTATGCCAAAGGTTGGTCAAGGCTAATAAAAACACTAATTAACCAGGCGAACTGCACCTACAGGCAAATACCATGAATACAGAATTTGATTGATGTCCAGGCAATGTTTTGTTGATGCTGTGTTGTCCCAACATTAATAACAAATGCCAACATTCTCTACACTAAAGCAAAGGTAGGCAACTAGATTCAGCACTGGGTCGATGTTTCTCAGAACATAATTATAAAAATGGATTTGGTACACTTCAAAATGACCATGGCTAAGCAGAAAAAACATACTGTATTTTAAATTAATAATTTCATACCTGAAACGCGGTTAGTGTTTCCTATCTTATTCATGGAGGGGGTGTCACTTCTTGTAAGCCCATGCAGTACAGTAACAAATCATGAACAAAATTGCGGGTAAAAAGGAAAATGTTACATCGTGGTTAGCTTGATGTGCTACAACCATCTCCCACTGTTAAATAGTACCTGACAACAGCATTGCTGTTAGCCTGATCCAATGGCTCATTGTGTCCAGTGTTGAATCATTCTGACTTTGAGTGTCCTTTCAGGAGTGTGCAACACTTGGAGCTGCTGCTTTATTGCTTGTCTTCATTTCAGGCTCAGTCATCAGTGCAGTTAGGGAGAGGCGTAAGGGAAACACCTTCTAAAATATGACATTCTCAACAAGACCTTTTACTACAGTGCACAAGGCAATTGACAAATAATTACATTCTGTGATGAATATACAGAATGTGTCTCACTTATTTAGAAATTGATTTCCCATGAAGTGAGAGTGTTCATGAGGCCATGGTTCTATTTTACCTCATGGCGAGCTAAGGGCTTGTTCTGTCGATAACTAGATGGGGTAGCTCAAAAAGATGGAGAGTGTATGCTACCTGTAGTGTGTAGGCTATCTATGTAGTCTGCAAAAAGATCTATAATTAATAAGGGCTCTGAAGTACTTTTAGATGTCCTTCGTTGAGGTCAGCAGGATCTAATGTAAGAAATATGTAAGATGTTTTAGTTTTCTTGAGAATGAAAATGGGATGTTGTCCCGGCAGTTGGTTAGTTGGAGATACTGATGCTGGAGCTGCAGTGAGACAGATTGTCACGGTTTTAGTGAGGTACATAACCAAATGCAGACATTGCAAAGAAAAGTGGATTTAATCCTTTAAACAGATAACACGACACGAACTGTAAACGTAAAATGAAAGGTATTAAACAACATAAAACAAAGTACAAAGAAACGTTGTGAGACACAAACAATAAACCACACCAAGTGTGGTGAAAACCATAACCTAAGTAGGCTCCCCAATCAGAGTCAACTGAATGCAGCTGCTCTGACTGGGGAGCCAACAGCGGCATGGAGAAGGCTAGAGGCCTCTCCATGGGTCATGCTCTGAAACGGCCAGGGGCCCGCAGCCAGGGCATGACACAGATTAACTAAGGCAGAAAGGTCATCAGGATATGGGTGAAATATATCCACTGTCATGCAAATAAATAAAGCATCAAGATACTCAATATTATTCAAGTACATTCTTTACAATAAAGCTCAATGTTTTTAAAATAAAGTTTTATAAGTTTGGTTTTAAAATGTCCTATTTGGAAAATACACCTGATTATGTATAGTACCTGCTTAACAGTGTATCAGTATAGTGAGGCTTCATATACTGAAATGACCTGTATGTCCTTGTTTCCATTACAATCCTCTATGTAGTTGAGAGTGATTGATGGACAGGCCTTAATGGCATGAAGGACGTGAAGAGAAGTCGAACAGTGGCCGGTTGTTATGCTGAAGCACTCCCGCAAATGGCTAGACGGTTGCAAAAAGGAGGATGGTCTGTCTTTCCAACTTCTAACCTTGTCTAAATCCAAACGGAAAGAGGCAGTTTGATGGATAATGACTTGACAGAATCTGTCCTTTGGCCAAACACAGCCTGGCATCGGAGGGTTATTTTTCTTTATACTTAGGATGGACTTGCGGGTGGAAAGATGGCAACAACCTGCAGGAAGGAAAAGGGGAAAAGGAAAAAGGAACGGTGTTGCTTTGATACAGCTAAAGAGACCAAAGGAAAGGTTAGCATGGAGATAAAGTCCAATGGTTGGGCTTGTCCTGGGCTGACCCTGCAGGGCTTATCAGTGTGAGCCAGGTGATGGGAGAGACTCAGCCCGCAACAAAGCTATCTGTTAAGCCCATGCTGGAAAATCCAAGGACAAAATGACATCGTCATGCCCCACCCAAGGAGGATTGCATGTGTCTTGTCAGTCTACTTGTGACACAGGATAACTGAACGGCAGAGGGTGGACTGAAAACATGACCACCAGACAGATTATTGGAATAGATAACATGCTTGACGGAAACATTTGATATGATCACACTTAACTTGTTTACTGTACTAATCGCTCGCCCCATAACAACAGATACAGTATTGCAGGGACACTGTTAGTTCTTTCATCCATTGTAACCTCCTATATGTGAGGTTCTTCTCTAAGTGGAACTGGTTTACAGAAGGTGGGCTGAACGTTTCACTAGGAAAAATCTTCCATCATAAATTGTTAATTGGATGAATGAATGGCTGGGGGTGACAACCCTAGGACCCCATCCTGAATACTAATAGATGTTAGCTATGGCTGGAGAACTTGAGTAGAGAAATGGGTTTTGCATGCATGATATGCTCTGTGCATGGAATGCGACACATATGGTAATCAGTTTAGCGCTGCGTGCTGCTGGAGACGTGCCATGTCATGTAGCTTGTTTTCTATGTGAAAGACGAGTGAGGAAACCGTAGTCTTATGACCTTGGCAATGCCTATCGTGTTTTCCATGGTTTCTAGAAGTTAAAGTGTTGCCTTTGTGTTTTTTTTACCACCGACGCACTTCCTCGTTGAGCCTGGTGATATATCACATGTGGATTTTAGCAGTTATATAGCTAATAAGACTATGGAATATGTTCAATAAGACACATCTGCTGTCTTTAAAAAAACATAATCAGAGAGAATAATTCTGTGTGGTTTGAGTGGCCCAGTCATATGACATTGAGCTTTTTACAAAATAGGATTATATTTTCATAATGCTCCTCTTACTCTAAAGGATTTACAGCCATGCACAGTGTCTCCTCCGCACTTTTCCTCCTATGTATTTCCAGTGTTTTTTTTTTTTATGATTAGATCAGTGTTAATATTTCAACAAATCTGCCAAGTCGATGAATCTCTCACTGCTCCTCTTTGGGATTCCTGAGCATTAAAAGGGGCCTGATGACCAATCAGAAAGAGTGTGGGGGAACATCCCACGGCTCTGCCTCTGAGCCACCACTTAGTTACGATGTAACACTTTAACCAGAGATGTTACCTTGTGTTTCTCAGGCCTCCAGGTTGTGGATCTCTCCGATGCTAGTGCCAGACCCGTGACTGAGTGTCTGCCAGGTTAACAGGAAGCCCACGCCCATGTGATGTCAGCCATGGAGACCAGAACTTGATATCTGGTGAGTAGCCATGTTGTATTTGAACCCTCTCAACGCCTTGCTTTCCAAACCGCTGCAAATTGACGAGAGCAGTTGCAGTCTGCTGTTCCCTTACCCGAGGCAACATATCACAGCGTTGAAGTGGGGTCCCTCATTAAGATGGGAGTGCATCATCACGGGCCTTGAGATGCGGGACTGTGGAGAGCGCTGTTAGTTGAGAAACAGCTGTTCCAGCTTAAGAAAAACAGGGACAACACATCACATCAGCAAATAACTGTTCCATCACCAAGGCCCTCGGTGCATGACGAATGATTCAAACGTCTTGTTCTGCTACATTGACGAAACCTTAAACCGACAAGGGCTTTGTTTATCTTATACATACCAAATAAAGGCAAAATATGTAAAAAACAAATAATATGTCAGGTTAGTCTGTTCATTTAGGCCGAGTTCCGGTTGAATCCTTTTGTCTGTATTTACACTGTAATCAGCCAGAGTCATTGTTCTTTATTAAAGAGCTGTGCAATATGCACCTGTTTTCACAGAGAAAGGCTGGGCGAGGCAGGGAAAAGCAGGGCAGGGAAATGCAGCGCGAGGCAGGGAAAGGCAGGGCATGAAGAGGCAGGGAAAGGCAGGAAGAGGCAGGGAAAGTAGGGCAGAGAAAGGCAGGGCGAGGCAGGGCAGGGCATGAAGAGGCAGGGAGAGGCAGGGCAAGAGAGAATAGGAATGGAGAGGTGAGGAAAGGCAGGGCAGGGCATGAAGAGGCAGGGCGAGGCAGGGCGAGGTAAACCAGCTGTTGTCCACGGGGGGCTGGTGGGGAAGGATGGAGGATTATTCTGCTGACCCTGGGATCCCATTCGGCCAGAGCCTCAGCGGGTTTTGTGGTCACCATGCGTAGAACAAAGACATGCGATGTCTCCCGATCGTCCTGCCCTGCTCAGAGGGAATGAGAGGGCAATCCTAATTAGCCAGATTGTGTTACTGAGCTGAGCTTAGCAAGTGTCCCCTCTGCACACCCAGCACCACACACACACCCGCCACTTCAGCTAGCACGCCGTCTCTAATAGCCATGCTTCCCGCGTCCCCCACCGCACTGTACCCGAGGACGTTCTGATGGGTGGATGCCAGAAAAAAGAGGATTTCAAATATTTTACAGAAATACCCTTTCATGTCCAAAATGTTTTATTTATTGAACGTCTGCACGAAAGTATTCTGGTCTTTGGCCCAGCTGTTCTTTGCGGTTCATATTTTTTTTTTAAAGGGCACGGATATTGCAATTGATCCGAATATGCGCAACGACCAAAGCACAGAACCAAGTTCATCTCTGTGCGTGGAAATGCAAGCCCACCGTCAGAGCCTCCGATAGCGGGTTGTAAATATGTGTGTTGAGTCGGGGATCAGGGGAAAGCAGAACAATAATGGAGGTTAAGTGGAGCGATCATCCCTCAAATATTACCAATGCAAATAACAACTAAGGATGAGGCCCAGTGACATCCCATTGCCGTGCCTTTCTCCTCGCCCCCCTGGTCTTCCCCTCGCCTCATGTTGTGTGGTCAGATCCCCCCCCCCCCCGTGGAAGTAATCGGAGCCTTTCCCTCTCTGATTCCTGGAATACCAAGTATATGAGGTTGAGTGAGGGAGTTGTAATAAGCTAGAGAGAAGAGGCTCAAGGGGTACTCAGGGGGTACTCAGGGGTACTCAGAGGGCACTCGGGGGGGGGGGGGGGGGGGTTCAGGCCTGCCATGATACCAATACACTCTCTGCATCCCAAATGGAAACGTGTTTTCTATAAATTTTACATCTTTTGACCAGAACCCATTGGGCTCCACTCTGCAAACAGAAATGAGTGGTTAGGACATCCTTGGGACGTCAGAGGTAGTGTACGTTCCCCTGGATAACTCTTCGCTGGATTGCACTATAGGGAATTGGCTGCAATTTGGAACACATCCACTTTATCTGTTGAGCTCAGTTCATGTTATCTGTCCAGTAATCATTCACCTAATTAAACCCATATGGCATCACACTCAACCTGAGAAAGAGCCAATGAAATGAAGACATTAGATGTATAATACTGCTGGTGCAAGACATGTCTTTTTTTATTGGATTAAATGAACATGTAATCACATGAGAATCACAACACCGTGCCAAACACAATGGCTTTGTGGAAGTGACACAGGCTGAGCTGGGTGGGTTACATGATTGGCCTCTTGCTGCTTTGATTTTCTCTCAGGATTGCACGCAGATGCACCACTAGTAAACAGAACTGACTCAATGAAGAGGCCTTATCTGATGTAACACTGAACTAACTCGCTGATGCACAGTTCTCACTCCTATGGTGAATGAAAATGAATAGAAATAAACAGTGGACTGGCACCGTGTCGTGCTTACTGCTTAGCTAAATGCCACTTTTGGTTTTATACACTCGCTACCGAAACTGTATGACAATTCGGAAAAGAAAAGGGTCCTACATACCATAATGGACTTTATTTTTCCCACCTGAAGATCACTGCTGATTTTACTTCCTCCTTCCCCAAGGTCTTGAATGCGCCATACTTCTTGTTTACCGTGGTCTACATTGAAGAGCGACTCACCTCTTCAGTGAGGTCCTCACTCATTGCTCAACTTGGCCAGGGTTGTACTTCTCTTCCATTGTCTGTGTGGTAGCAATGCACGCTTTATACTCCTGGAATTAACATAGCACTGTGAATACCAGACAATTGAAGAATTGTTTAGGTGCGCTGCATGAAAGGAAATATGACTTAACGCTCACAGAAGGTGCCTGATAAGCTGCCAAACTCCCCGGAAAACGTTGGACGAAGCTCGATAATTGTTTTTCTTTTTTGACGTTTCCAAAAAGAAAGCTTAAAAAAAAAAGAAATATATCAGTAAGGTGCGGCGGCAGAGCAACGTTTGAACCAGGGCTTAGATGTTCATTGGCGTTCTCAGATGCTCTGTTGACTGTTTGTTGTGCAGTCGTTGTCTTTAACTCCTTTGAGACATGCGTGACTCATGCTTCCCCTCAGACACCAACAGAAACAGAGACTCTTCTCCAAACTCGTCTAAAGTCACTGATCAAAGATATGGAGATGTGGAGATGTAATCAGACGGTTATAATGTTATGCTGTAAGTCTCCGTGACCTCGTTGTACAAACCAACTGCAACCCCCCTAGTGTAACTCCCCAACTCTAGGAGCAGAGATGTAAAATAGGCACATTTCAAAGCTTTACCACATGTATGACATTATATTTCTGAACATGTTTAAGGGTAATGTTATTAGATCTGATGAATATTGTTTCAGAGGTAAAAGAAAAAATATGCAACAGATTATACAAATGCTGCACTACTATTGAGAACTCTAGTAAAACACGTTCTAATTGCATCTGGCAGAAAAAAAAACTGAAAATGCATTCATGCATCAATTCCTTTTAAGTTTCCCTTAGTCATTTAGCATATCCAGAGCAAATAACAGTCGGAGCATTCATCTAAAGCTGCTGGTAGCTAGGTAGGACAACCATACAACCTAGCAATAGTCAATACATGTTAAGAGGTAGAAAACAGGATAAAGTTAACTGCAAGCGTTAGTTCACAAAAGGCGACAAAAAAAAGCCCACAAAAAAAGTGGGGTTTCAGATGTTTTCGGGAAAATGGCCATTCATGTCCTAGCTTTAAAGAGGAATTTGTTCCACCATTGGGGTGCCAGGACAGATAAGAGCCTTGGCTGGGCTGAGCGGGAGATGTCCTCCTGTAGGCAGGGAACAGCCAGGAGACCTGGGCTGGCCCGGATGAAGAACACGGGTGGTGATGTTGGGCTGGAGGATAGCTTCAATTATTTCTTTTATCGCGTAGACTGACAATGAAATGCTCACTTAGTACTTACTAAAACAAGTTGCTCTCAACACGGGCGTATTTGTTATTCAGTCAAGTAAACGGCAACACTGGATTGGTGCTAAGCTCAGTAAGGGGGCCGGTATTTGATTCAGGCAGTGTTCGTTTCAGTCTGTACAACAGAGTAAAAATGACCATGAAAGGAGGAGCCAAGCCCACTCCTCCCTACTAATATACCACACACAAGGAGTGGGTTTACCGTGAGACCGCAGGCAGACGAACAACTGGTTTTGAGCCTCTTCTCTCTTTTCCATTGTCTACTCTAGCATAAGGGAGACAGACACAATGCCCCCCTAAGAGGCCTGGCAGAAGTCCTTCCATCCTCCATCTGCCTTCATGCATGGCCACGGAGCAGACCTCACACCACTTGAGATTGCAGTCACGTCCAAGCTGTTACTGTAATTTGCATTGGCTCATGGGTAGGTGGAAGTGAGGACGAGGAGCAGCACATGAGGCAGGATTGATATTAGTGGCCCTGGCAGCACAATGAGACTCCCCAGCTTCGATTTTATGAGTTTGTGAAAGCGGGGACGTATTAAAGCGTTATAATGGCACCGAAAAAGTTGCTTAGGTGTTCACGATTAAGCCTGTTGCAGCAGAGTAAATTAGAGAAACACGGGGTCAGAGAGTTAAAACGTTGGGACAGTTTAAATGTGGGAATGCTTTATCACCGATGTGTTGTCTAAACCTGGTGAAAATGTAAAACACAGATATGACTGTAATACTTGTTCACTGATAAAGGGAAGTACAACACTATGGGTTTTGCACTGTTACAGCGCCACCTACTGAACAATTTATAAAATAGCGCATGGCTAAGCCAATGAGCATGCTGGAAGCCCAGCCTTCTCTGGGGACATAAATCATGGATCAGTTCTCATTCTCTGATCCAGAACCACTTTTTATTGCACCCAGGCTGTGTCGGCCAAACTGATACTGCACCTGATTCCATCATTCGGGAGAACACGTATTAAGTCATAACTTTATGTGCCCTTTCAGTGGGTCACTCGCTGAACCAAAATGTGGATATACAATCACTTAACAGACACTGTACCAGGTGGCCTTTGGCTGACTAGCCAAGCGAGCAACCTGACAGGAAAGCCAAGCTGTAGCCCTTGCTAATGCATGACTCGCACAGTGTATACCCTCTCTTCTCTCACAGCACAAACTGGACTAGCTATCCCCCATGGTCCATCATTTAGATAGCGCGTAGGTTGACAGCAAATGTCTAGTAGGGATGGCACGCACCTTGCTAGGAAACCCCTACTCTTTGCTCACATACACCAGGAAGCAACATAGCCTCCACCACCCAACGGGAGATTAGAAAACAAATACAACTACACCCAAAATACCAATGGCTGAACCGTCCCTACGGGTATGTACATGTGGAACAAATGGAACCTCCATTACTGCGCCGACACAAGCAGACAGGGGGCTGAGAGGGAAATAACTAAAAAGCTAAAGAACCGTGGCCTGGGGTGGTCTAGCCATCTGGGCCACTGACCCTGGTGCGTTGGCCTGGGTTCAAATCCAGTCTACAGACCGTAAGCTCCCCATGTCTTTCCCATGTCTCTAAATCATAAAGAAAAAGTGACAGAGGGTGTGGGAATTTGACACGGCTCGAAACACCCCAAAAGGCTAAATGTTTGTGTGGCGCTGTCACGACCACAACCGCCAGAAGGATGTGGGGATATTCCCCCGATGACGCAGAGCCCGAGATATGATGCGTTTCGGGGGATCACAAAATCCACAGATTACAAAGGCTCAGTAGATAGACCGTAAAGAGTCTGTTGGCCCACAGGATCGAGAACCCAGACTTAGACAGAGCACACCTTTGAAGTACCTCAGTTTCGGTGAACAAAGAGTGGCCCAGTTTTAAAAAACGAACACCCATGTAGGAACAACAGAATGCAGAACAGGGAAGGGCTGAAAAATGGCCACTCTCTTATTGGCAAACGTTATAGTACCTTAGTAGGTAGTACTTTACAATATGTTTCTGTTCTGGTGGAATAGAGTGAACGATTAGATGTCCGTGGTGATCTAAGGGACAGATCAGACCCAAAACACAGGGTTTAGACTCTCATGACATGGGTTTGTTGACTGCAACCTACCAAGGGCAATGTCTAGTTCACCAGTCTCGGAAATGAGATCGGTTCATGCAAAAACAATGCCCCTTTCTGCCCCACAAACACTGATTCTGACAGCATCTGGTCTCTCAACCAGGGGTTGACAAGGAGCAGCCCTGCCTAGCTTCATAGAAAAGCCAGAAGAGAAAAGAGCATTTCGGTTTGATTAACAGCTGTGACATTGGGCAAGAAGCCCCTCAACCATTAGGCTGGACCTCTCACAGGCTAACTTAAAACCTTCCAATCCTGCAGCCTTGGGTGCCAAAGCTGTTCTGATGTTTGGGACATCATTCCGACCGCCCAGAAGCTGCCACGGATCCCTGCACAACAGGCGAATGATTGACATGATGCATGTTACCCAGTGACGCATAAACATGTAGATCGTCCCTGAACAATATGGGAGCACACTCAGCGCTGCATCTTCCACTCCCAAGTTTTGGACATTTCCTTGAACCGAAGATCTGTTACAGCAGGTGATACATCCATATGGAGATGGCCAGGTTCAACAGGGAGATGGTCTGGCTCCTGAAGTTGGTTCATGTGCAGTAGGACTGCTATATACACTAAAAATTAGTATATGGTTTGAAAATGGCAGATTTGGAAAATGTTAATGCAGTGGCTGTTCGGCCAGATCATTTACATGCAGTCAGAGTATATTCTCTGTGCTTCACAGTGCTTAGAGGGTTTTAAACTTGAGCACAGTGCCTGACATCAAGAGATCCCCGTCCCTCCCACAAATGTGGGCAACATTTACTAATGTTTTGTGGTCTGAAGGAAAATCCTGTAAGAGGACTCATAAAACATTTAGGATTACATTGAACACTGCGTTTCAGCAAACGAAACACCTGTGATTCGTATCCCATTTCCATGAAGCTGATGTAATTTACAGTGTAAGTAGAGCTTAGCTTTAAAAACAAATAGTTTGGGGAGCAGATCAGAGTGAGCAGACATTATTCACCAGTAAACCATCTATATTAGCATAATTTCAACCTTGATACCTGCACACCTATACCCCCACACACACTCTCCTTACACAGACACACCCTCCTCACACCTACACACACCATCCTCACACAGACTCACACCCTCCTCACACCGACACACACTCTCCTGACCTAGACTCACACCCTCCTCACACCTACACACACTCTCCTCACACCGACACACACCTTCCTCACACAGACTCACACCCTCCTCAAACCTACACACACTCTCCTCACACCGACACACACC